>LPNX011073552.1:0-13289 GCA_001517045.1 Pseudotsuga menziesii | reverse complement strand
TAACTCCACATCAACATCACAAGTGGAAATACAAGTAAAGGAAGAGGAGGGTAAAGAGGCCTCCATGTCCTAATCAAGGAATGTGAAGAGACTAATGCAAATCTTGATGATGTCATCCAGATAGTCCCTAGCTGTACAACCCTGGAAGGAGCTATACATCGAAGCAGAAAGAATCTAGCAGGGGTTTTCATAATCTGTTCCTTCATCTCATATTCCGGTGGAGGTCTTATTTATGTTAGTGTGTAATACAGGCTTATTTTCTTATCCATTTCGTCAGTTTACAGACTAAAAACTCTAAACATTAAATCTCTTTGTTTGCATGGTATAAAATTTAAGGGGATGTTAATGGGGCATTGGTTCATTGATGAGGTTGATAGAGTAATGTGCCATCCTCCAGGACTCTCTTCTTGCTGCGGATTGTCCCAACCAAACTGCATATCTTATGAAACGTTGAATAATTATCCCTCCCAACAGGAATATAAGCCTAAGGAAGTCTCTGCCACACTTGGAAACCCTCGAATTGAGGTGTGTTTGTTGAAGAAACTTTGAACGGTGGAGAGCACAAACATACCTGGGAGGATTGTGGAAGGAAGACATGAGAGAATCCATTGTAAATCTTGGTTTTGGCTCTCTTGGACTCCAACAACGAGGGAGGGGCATAAGAGTGACGGAGTGAGAATCGTTGGCTTGCAAACAAATGTGTTGCTCCTCTCCCCTGTGCAGAATCTGTGTCTTGCGCTTCTGACGAGTGCCATTCAGAATGCCAATGGTCGATCTCCTCACTTCCTTCAGCTTAGCCAGCCGTATACGAAGAAAAACCTGAAGACTCTTCACCCCATTGGTGTTGTCAATTACAGGGCACTGATGATCCTCATTATTTTTCAGTCTTTCTTCTACTAGAGCATTTTCTTCGCTGGGATCTTTCGCATCATTTTGTTCACCACACTCTGCCTGATTCGATTGGTTTGAGTCTTTTTCATCCGCAGACTCTGCAGGATTTTCCTGTTTTATATCATTTTCTTCCGGGGCTTTGGTGTGGTTCGAAACTGGATTTTTGGATGATGGCAATGGCGGATGTTCTTCTAATTTAGGCCGAGGATCTTCCGTCAGAAGCAAGAGCTTTGAAGTCTGCGGGTGTCTTCTAGTAGACGGAGCTGAAGGGGTCACTGCTGTTTTGGCTCTTCGTGGAGGATTTCATCCAGCTGTGGGTGGAGGGCTACGAGACTCCATTCTTCTTTTCCCTTCTTCCTCGCTGGTTCTCCTCTCCTTTAACTACAATCTTCTTTGAAGTCTGGAATGGCGGGAGTGAATTTCTTTTGGTTTGTGATGGTTCAATTTATTGAACAAACTTCAAAGCGAGAACATGTCACTTGCCTCATTTCTAATGAACGTCCCCAAAAAGGGAGTAGTGAGGAGTGGGAATGGAACCTTGGTTGAGCAATACTGATCATTTATTTCATTCAGAAGTGACTTAATGAGTAGGATAACTTCTTTAAGAAAATTAATTCAATTTTTTTGGGTACTCTTTTATTTTAATTATTTGAATTTTCAAAATGCCAGTGATGTAGGGTTATATATATGTGTGGGGGTTGTAATTATAATTTTATTTTTATTATTTTTATTTTTATTTTGATTATTTTATTTTTATTTTGATTATTTTATTTTAATTTTTAATCGATCCATGGCCAAAATTTTGACACCAATGGATTTCTCTCACTGCCATCATAAAACCCTCACCGAAAATTTGGTGCCAATCGAGCCATGGCCAAAATGTTGACACCAATGGAGTCAAATCTCTATGTAGTGGAGCAGATGGAGACTTTTCACGACCATCATAAAAAACAAAATTGGCGCCAATGGAGCCAAACATCTATGTAGTGAAGTAGATAGAGACATATTGTTATGGGTTTCGTGGCCATCATCAAACCACACTCTAGAACTGTGGCGGGCGACCAAATTATGGGATTTCACCTCAAGTGTTCCCTAATAGATGGGTATACCAATTGTTCCACCTCGCTTGTGGGAAGAGAATTTTAGGCTTGGTGAACCACCTAGAATGAGATAATCATTGGGGTCTTTCATATCCAACATTTGGAGGAGGACCTTTTGGGGGTTCTAGATTTTTGGAAGAATTCTTGACTTCTCTTGGCTTTGGTCGGCCAAGGGATTGGTTAGTGGTAATTATCATTATGGCATATATTTCATGAGTGAGAAGCTCTAGGGCTCTTGATCGAAGATCGATAATTTTGGCTTGGAGGATTCCCCGCACTATTTTTCCTAGTTCCAATGAATAAGGGATTGGAAGCAGCTCATCCAGGGTCAATTTTCTTCACCAAAACCATTAAGGTCCTTATAATTTCAAATCCACAAGCTCATGGGGTCAAAATAAAATCAATGTAATCTCAATCCTACAAAAAAATGAGGTTTTTAGTCATTGCCTTCAAAATAATCAAAATAAGATGAAAATGAGCTCTAAATCCCTCAAAACTATAGATAGATGAGAAATGAAGGTAGTGGATCAGTTTTCATGGTTATTTGATCTTTAAAAAATATATAGGAACAAATTTATATGGTTTCCCCTTGTGATTTATTCATTTTCATTGAAAAATAAGCTCAAACCCCACCCTTGGGGGAATGGGCTAAAAAATAAATAAGGGGAAATGAGAGAAAGATAATAAGAGGGAAGTGTTGTAGCCTACAATAAGTGTCCAATAGCATTATTCAAGCCTTCAACCTACAAATCAAACAATCAACCTTACTCCCATGAACATACTCTCTCTAAAACCCTCACTCAAGGGTGGTAGGATTTTCCAAACACTTAGAAAATTTATCCAAGCTCTCTCAACCTGAAAAAAGAAATTCACTCACCCCTCACGAGCTCTCTCTAACTCTTAAATTTTGAATGGGTTCAATGAGGGGGTAAGAATGGAGTTGAAACCAAAAGAGGGGGAGTTACAATGAATCCAAGAGGTTGTTACACCACCAATAGGTACCTATGACACTCTATCACACTTCCAATATTTCCTATGACACTCTCTTACACCCTATAACGTTATTATTACACATTATGATATATTATCGTAAAAAATAGGGGTGAAAAATTCAAGGTGGGAGCCTTCCTTAGTCATTTGTCCTTTCATGACCCTTGGACTACCCCTTAGCTTTGGAAATTGCTCCCTCTAGCCAACAAAAGACGTTGCCGTCGCTATAGAGATGATCAGGCGTGGATACAGCGATGTCCAAGAGTTTAGGCGTGGATACAGCGACGTCTAAGAGTCCAGGCATGGATACAACGACGGCTAGGCATGGATACAGCGACGCCTCGTTCCTATTACATCGGATTTTACACCAAAAAGTAAGAAACGTGGAAAACCTCCATGGAAAAATCTGTGCTTTTGTACTAGTGGATTGGGAGCATAATGCATAAGCTCGGATAAATTTCTCAACTTGGGGCTGCATGGAAGGCCAATGGAAATGGCATTGTAGATTTTGGATGGTATTTGTGGTACCTAAGTGGCCACCATAGGTTGAAGCATGCACCTCCCTGATGAGCAAGAGGCATTCTTGTGAGTGTGGAACACATAGAAAATTGAATTTATAAAGCCAACCATCCTAGATAGTCTAGTCTAGGAAGGGGGTCTGATTGATCTCAGTGGGTATGTGCAAGGCTATCCAAATATTTTGAAAGTCTGGGTCAGTAGCATATTGGTCCTTCCATGTGTCATAGTTGGTACAACACACCTCTAGAATGGAGAGGACTATAGTAGGTGGCCGACTGAGCAAATCAGCCATCTTATTTGAAGTGCCTTTCTTATATTGGATGACCAAGTGAAACTGCTGAATGTAGGAGGCCCATTTAAGGTGCCTTTGTTCTTGAATCTTTGATTGTGAATTGATGAAAATAAAAGGATGGTGGTCTGTATGCAAGAAGGTTTCTTTACTGAGCAAATAATGTCTCCATTGCTTGAGGGCTTGAACTGGGCTGTAAAACTTTTTGTCATAGGTGCTATAGTTCATCTTGGCCTAGGAAAGAGTTTGAAAGTGATAAGAAATTGGGTGGCCTCCTTGTTTATTAAGGGCTCGGTAATCAGTGACAAGGCACATGTCTAGGGTATCTCGTTTGGGAATAACAAATGCGGGAGACACGCAAGGAGAAGAAGAGGGTTGGATATGACCAGAGTTAATGAGTTCTATCAATTGTTTTTCCATTTCCTCCATTTATGTGGGGGCCAACTAGTAAGTGGGGCAATTAGGTAAGGCAGATCCGGGGATGAGATGGATTGAATGATCTATGTGCCTAGAGCGGGGGAGGCCCATAGGAGGTTGAAACACATCAAAAAATTCTTTGAGTAGGGGAGTCATGGCTTCAGGAATAGGATGAGTGGTATTGTTTGGTGGTACAGGGTGCACCAAATAGAGAGATATACACTGATTAAGTTGGACATGTGGGGTTTTCTCGGTAGTAGAAGGGGTTTTTGGTGTTGCTACTGTTAATATATAGGTGTGGCCATCTTTTGAAAGATTATATTGGTGAGCTTTTGCTATATAGATAGCATTTCTTTGTGATTGGTAGGGTATTCCTAATAGTAAATGTGAACAATCCAAGGGGGAAACATCATAGAGAACAATGTTTTTAAATTGACCTATAGCAAAGGTGACAAGGCATCGCTCAGATACTAGGAGAGAGGGACCATCCTTTTGAACCCATCCGAGCTGATAGGGGTGTGGGTGCGGAGTAGTAACTAGGTTAAGGCGGTTGAATAGGGATTGAGATACCAAATTCTTCTGGCTGCCGTTGTCCATAATTAGTAAGGCTAAAGAATTTTTGATTTGGAAATTATGAGTGAAAAGTGGTTGGGTTGAGGATTTTGAATCATCCCGGGTCATTAGGATCAAAGAGGGATCCACTTCGGTGGGATTGTCTAGAGCGACATCTTCAGTGTCCTCTACTGGTGGAGTATTAATGAGCTCTGTGAGTAAGGCTTTGTTGGTCTTTAGATTTTGGAGGGTTCAACAATCTGAGGAGTTGTGTGAGGTAGCCTTATGCAATGAACACCAAGGTGTTCTTGTATTTGTATGGCTAACAGGATTTTGAGGTCGAGTAGGTGGAAAATGAACTGAAGAGTTGGAGATGGTTGTTTGAGAGGGAGAGGCATAAGGGTTGGGGTGGTATTGAGGAGTATGACCCCTAGGAGCAACTTCCTTTCGATAGCTAATGCGCTCTAATTTTTTTATATCTAATGTTGGATTTTTGAACAGCTCTACCTCTCTATGGAACTGCATCAATAAACCAACGATAAATTTAAGAATGGGTACCTATTCCAGGTCTGGAATGTGGACCTATAGGCACAATTTGCAAAAGAAGTCGATGTAACTTTGAATTCTTTGTGAAGGAATTTGTCTAATTTGATGCCATCTCATCCATAGAGATTGTACATACCTTGGTGGGTAAGAGTGAGTTCTCAATGCGTCAGAAAGTTGAGCCCAAGTTCTGATGGGTGTGGAGGGCGAAGTTCCTAGAGCAGTTCCAAGTTCCACCGCGAATGTGGTCTTTTCTTGCACAGTGTCCCACCAGGTTTATGCAAGGCCTTCAAGTTGTAAGGAGGTAATTTGAAGCTTTATCTCCTCAGTGAGTCCTGTGCATGTGTTAAAGTAGGTGGAGAGGCTGCGGATCCATGAATCAACAACTTCTCCATTGGTTTTCCCAACAAACTTAGGGAGTTGTATTATAGTGTCCAATCAGAATGGGTCTAGATTGGTCTATTGTTGCATCCTCAACAACTCATTCAGTACAAAAGAAAGATCTTGGACTAGATTTGAAGTATTGGAATATGATTCTACTACCAAGGGATCTCTTAAAGGAGGCATGGTGAGGCCAACTGATGATCACAACCAACATAAGTGGTAAAAAAAACCTGAAATAGAGCAAAGGAGCTATAGGTCTAGAGGGAGAGATCTGTATTATTTTAGATATGTCAGCCTCCTCTCTATTGTAGTTGAGATCTGTGCACCCTTAGGGCTATGAGATCTGTGTATTCACTTGCATTCATAAACTTGGAGGCCAGTGAAATATGGAATTTTTCATTAAAAATACCCAATTTTTTATTTGTTGGATTCCATAGTCAAGATCTTAAGGCTTTGATACCATTTGATCTGCTGCACACATATTTTCTAGGGTGTGATCAATGAAGCGCACGCTGAACCGACACTGTTCTAGATGAAGACAATGCTCATCTCTGGGAGATGCGAAGAGGTGAAAGGGAGTGCGCAGGAGGTGTAGCTACGCATGCCCTGGATGTGAGGAGGTGGTGACAGTGAAACATGATGAAGGAGGATCTATGCTCATTTACCCATGAATTTGGAATATTTCAGCAAGAGCGTAGCATCAGTCTGGCCTGCTCCTACTTGCTCAGCATATTCGGGCAAGATGAAAAAAACCTCCAATGAGAGAGAAAGCCTATGGGGAAGGCTAGCTCTCTGTATGGGAGGAGATCATAGATGGATTGAAAGACCAGAGGCTACCATGAATGAGGCGCTCTCGCTGCTTCATGCTAAAACCTAAAAAAAAGAAAAATAAGCAAAAAGGGAAACAGAGAGAGAGAGAGAGACGTGTTTCAACAAAAACAAAGAAGACCATTTTTATTAGGGAGCGTCCTCTTATATATTGAGGAGATTTCTTATTTGCATAAATAAACATAATTAATTAATAAAACTAATTTAACCTTTTTCCATCTTCTCCATGCTTCCCATGGATTCTTCTGGACTAAGGTGCTTCCATTGCACCTTCACTTGACCAATGGTGTGATTCCAAAGCGAGATCTCCCTCCCTTCGAGGATACAATCTGGTTCCACCTGCACATCATTCCAGTTAATAAAATGAGTAGCATCATGTGCATATCTTTTTAAAACAGAAATATGGAAAACATTGTGAACTCTTAAGTTTGGGGTTAAAGATAACTGATATGCTACCTGTCCTATCCTAGACAGTATTTCAAAAGGGCCGCAATATCGGGGTGCTAATGTTGAAATACTGAGAAGAGGGTGAATCAGTATTTGAACAATATAAAACTTTAATCAAAAGCAGGTTGTTGATCACCAATCACAGCACATCATCAATATGTATAAAGACAACAAGATGCACAGTACACAACAGTTTTAACATGGAAACCCAAGTTCTGGGGGTAAAACCACAGAAGCCTTTTTAATAATAGTTGTCCAGAAATAACTGGATGAAAGGAACAAGTGCCTTATTATATAGACTTCAATTTTCCAGCTTCAACTAGAAGGAGGCTACGACCCCCTGATTTATAGGCTGGGACCTGAAGGAAGCTACCACTCCCTGGTTTTTCGGCTTCCACCGGAAGGAGGCTACGAGCTCCTTTCCTTTCCCTGTCGTGCCACCCTAATAAGAAGAGATTTCTGAACTTGTGGACCTGTCACACACCGAACTCTACAGCTGATAACTTCTGTACTCTAGTCACTGTCAAATCATCCCTGTATATAAATCACTCCCACGCACTGCTCGTCAAACCCAATCACTAAAGCATCTCATCTCTTTTAGCACTGAACAACATCATCATCAAATGACTTACAATTTCATCTGATATCACTGATCATATTGCGTGTACCTGTACACTTGTACACACTCACACTGCTGTACTATACACATACTGCACTTTTCACTAACCTCATTTCAGCAGATTGTTCACATATCCATGTATATACTTTTTACTGGTGCTTGACTTTAGGACAGTGGAAGATGACCCAAAAACCTGTTCAATCTTCAATATATTCTGTGCTGGTACTAGAAACCAAAGAGATAGTTGCTGCCAATTCTCTGATACAAACCGTGCCTGTTGTTCTGGTGTTTTCCACTCAACACTTCAATCAATTTGCTGTTGTCTTTGAATAGCCCTGTAGCTTAACTGGAAGTAATTGTCTTGTATACAAACACCTGTAGGTCAATGTTGTAACTTAGCTCCTTGATGTAGTAAAACGACCTCTCTGTTTAAGCCCAAAGTGACCACGTCTTGCTCCTTTGTTGCTGCCACCAATGTACAATCCAAACTCGGCCGCAATGGAAGTTTATTGTCTTTTCAAACAATTATTACCAACTCAAGGGAGAAATACGGCCTTGGAGAAAGAAATATACTGTCCATCAAACAAAAGACACTGCCCAGATTTCTGTTCTAACGTTCCATATCCTCCGGTGGTGACAATGCCAATGACATCCCTGTGAAGATGACCGAAGGAGACACAGTAGAAAAAATAAAAAATCCAATGTGAAGCAAGGAAAAGCATTCAAACTGTAATTGCATCGCACTCTCAGTTATCATAGCATGATACAGAGGTCGATACCACAAAACATAAGCTCCTGGGCATCTTCTATCAGAGTTCAGATCCCATAGACTCAAAAAATATGGATGAAAGGTTCATGGAACTGCGCCTATAGGCTGTGGAAAGTGAACATAATCTGGATCTCACGTCAAATCGTTCAATCTGTCAAATTTCCAGGTGGTGAATTGCCACGATCTAGATTTCAAAGCTGAATCCAACTTGTTCTTTCCAATTCAAAGACCCTGGACTCCCAGTTGGGATTGGATTGGATATACAATTGCAGCAATTTCGAAATGCATCGGCCTGTTTTATGTCGATTAGACCTACGGCTGTTATTTAAATGAAATATTATAAAATGATTTCCGTCCTAAGGATTTTGTGCCGTACAGTATGAGTTAAGCCTGCGAAGTCCCGTATGACTCTATCAATTTGTATCATGGCATCAGTTGCAACTTTTGATTGAAGAATTCCATATTCATTACGTGTGTAATAAAACTGAAAACCCTAAGCAACCTCCCAGTATATGACTTCAATACTTGCAACACAGTCCATGAATGAGCTGAAAAAATAGAACTCGAGGGCAAACAGGAATCAAGCCCAGCAGACTCATTAATGGATATATTTGTTTTTAGACAAATGAAGGTATTTTATATGGTTCTCAGTCCAAACCACAATAAAAAATAGAATAAAAAAAATCAAAAGTATCACTATGCAAGTTCACAGGATGGGTGTCTTATTGACGTGGAGGCTCAAATTAGTTGGTGGCCAAACGTGTAGATGAATAAATATACATGTAAGTAATGGAAGAGTATGGGCAGATATAATTTAATTACGGGGCCGTTGAGTTTTAAAGGTGAAGACCCTTTTTTTGTTTTTTTGTTTTTAAATTGTTTTAACTTTTTAGATGGGTAGACAATAGGGGTTAATTAAAAAATATTAGATTTAATATTTTAATTTTATTTTGGTTATAATGGGTAGACATTAGGGGTTAAAAATATTGGATTTAATATTTTAATTTTATTTTGGTTATTTTAATGATTACCAATGTGTGTGCTTATAAAAAATGATTATACTTTATCACTTATTAAAATTTTATTAGAGTTTTATATGTTAGGAAAAAAAATGTTCTTAGGGTATTTTGTTGTTAGAATTACCACCAATGAAGACTCATAACCAGCAAGGTGTGGGGGTAACCAATGACACAACTGGGGAACCATCGAACCAACTTGGGGTACTTAACCACTCTACAGGGTGTTCAAGGCTTTTGCCATTGTCCCAAGGGCTCCAAGGGCTTCAGACTTGGGCTTGGACAAAGTCAAAAGGTCTCCTTTGATGCTGTCACTTACTCTACCCTCAGAAGCTCATACCAAGGCACAGTGACACACACCTGTTGGCATCAACGACAATTTAGTCAACAATCTCCCCCTTTGTCACTGATGACAACTCCAAAGCTCCCCCACAGATTTCCCCCTTAGATCATGCTTGTTTTACCTACCTTGTTTCAACCTTTTTCTCCCCCTTAGATCATGCTTCTTTTACCTACCTTGTTTCATCCTTTTTCTCCCCCTTTGGCATCAATGGCAAAGGGTACTTTTTCCATTCTCCTCTTGTGATATTGTAATATAGATAGATGAATTCAATTAGGAGATAAAATGACTCCCAATTTTTCTCTGAGGTACTCAAAAGTCTCTCTTGGGAGAGGCTTAGTGAAAACATTTGCAACCTGTTCTTTTGTCCCGATATGTTCCAACTTGATATTCTTTTTAGTGATCTATTCCCGAAGAAAGTGAAACTTGATTGGAATGTGCTTGGTTTTGGAATGCATAACTGGATTTTTGGAGATACTGATGGCACTCGTATTGTCACATAGAATAGGAATCGGTTCATTATATGTCACATGTATGTCTTGCAGGGTTTGCTTCATCCAAGAATTTGAGTACAACAAGCTGCTGATGCTATATATTCTGCTTCTACGGTTGATAAGGACACTGAAGGTTGCTTCTTGCTTGACCAAGATACCAGATAACCACCTAAAAAGAAGGCCGTTCCACTAGTTCTTTTTCTATCGTCAACACATCCTGCCCAATCTACGTCTGAATATGCTATCAATGTCAGATCATTCCCTTTTGGATACCAAAGTCCAAAATCCAAAGTTCCTTTGAGATACGTGAAGATCCTTTTAACTACTATAATATGATTTTCTTTTGGGGCAGCTTGAAATCTTGCAACTTGTCCAACGGCTTGCATCACATCTGGTCTAGAGGCAGTTACATATAGTAGACTACCAATCATTGACCTATAGAGCCTTTGATCAACTTCCTTAGATTCATCATCTTTGCTTAGCTTACAACCGGTGATCATAGGGGTACTCATAGGTTTCCAATCTTCCATCTGAAATTTCTTCAACATATCCTTAATGTATTTTGTCTGGGTAATAAAAATGCCTTCTGTTCTTTGAGATATCTGGAGTCCCAAGAAGAAGGTCAATTCACCGAGTAATGACATTTCAAACTCTTTTTGCATGTCTTTAGAAAATTGTTGACTTAGTGAATCATCATCACTTCCAAATATGATATCATCAACATAAACTTCAATGATGAGTATGTTGTCATTGTCTTGTTTGATGTACAAATTGCTATCTGCACCTGCCCTCTTAAATTTTTGTTGTAGTAAGTACCTATCCAATCTGGAGTACCAGGCTCTTGGAGCTTGTTTTAGTCCATATAGTGCCCTTTTTAGTCTACATACATAGTCCTCATTTTCTGAAAGTTGAAATCCTTCTGGTTGTTCGATATAGACTTCTTCTTCCAATTCCCCATTTAGAAAGGCTAATTTTACGTCCATTTGATACACTTTGATGTCTTTGGAGCAAGCGTAGGCTAATATCATTCTGATAGCTTCCATTCTGGAAACTGGTGCATATGTTTCTTCAAAGTCTATTCCTTCAATCTGAGCATAACCCTTACACACCAATCGAGCCTTATTTCTGATTACCTATCCATCTTCATTCATTTTGTTTCTGAAAACCCATTTTGTGCCAATAACATTTTTGTTCCCATTTCATTCTTCTTGATTTGATCTAGTTCTTCTTCCATAGCTTTAACCCATTGTTCATCTTTACTGGCCTCTGCAAAAGTTCCAGGTTCAGTTGTAGACAAAAGAGAGAAGTGTACTTGCTCATTTCTTCCGGATTGTCTTCATCTGGTTCCTATTCCGACATCCTTATCACCAATAATCTGATTTGATGGATGATTCTTTTGGTACCAATTCTTAGGTGATGGATGATCTTTTTGTTCTTCTTGTTCGATAATTGGTTGATTCAGCTCTTCATCTTCCGTGAGTTGCTCTTCATCCTCATCGGGTTGTTCTTCCATTTTAATTTTCTTCATACCTCTTTTCTTGGAACCTTTCTCTTCTTCATCGTCTGATTCTTCTGAGTCTTCTCTGGATGATGTTAGTATTTCTTCAACTATCTTCACGTTAATGCTTTCAATCACTTTGTCTAATCTCAGATTGTAGCATTTGTAAGCTTTCCTCTTGGATGAATATCCAACAAATATGCCCTCATCTACTCGAGAGTCAAATTTTCCAATCTTCTTATCATCTCTTTTGATGTAACACTTGCTTCCAAATATTCTGAAGTGTTGTACACTTGCTGCTCTTCTGGTCCATAGCTCATAGGGAGTTTTATCATTTTTGTTTCTGAGTAATCCTCTGTTTAAGATGTGTACTACTGTATGAACTACGTGTCTCCAAAATTTGTCATTTAACTTGGATTCATTCAACATGGTTCGAGCCATCTCCATTACTGTTCTATTCTTTCTTTCAGCAACTCCATTTTGCTGAGGTGTTCTGGCTACTGAAAATTGTCTCTTTATTCCATGCTCTTCACAGTACTTGTTGAATTCATCAGAAGTGAATTCTCCACTATTGTCAAATATAAGACACTTGATTCGTGAACCTATTTCATGTAGAAATTCAGGCCAGCAATAGATTAATTTTACCCACAACAATTATCAATTGATCATGCAAAATTGCTAACAATGGAGACTGAATATGGAGCTGTAACACAAAATTATATTAACTGAATGTACAATAGCCAACCCTGTAATATCATAGGCTGCTGAATAAATAGAATACATGAAGAAATTGAATGCATGAGGAAGCATCCAAAACTAGCATAAAGCAAGCTTACCCAAAATAGGCAAATCCCCCATAGGTGTAAAAAACTGATCCCAAATCTGTCATGAGGCTCACGAATTGCCAAGGGCGCATGGGCAAGCTAATGAGGGGTGAAATGGCAGCTCATACATTCTTTTCCATGGAGGAAAGAGTGGAGGATGAAAGGGGAATAAAACAGGTTCACCTCACCTAGTCTTGCTTTCCTTATGTGTTTTAAAAACTGAAAAAGCAGTCAACAAAGCAGAAAAAATAGAAGGGCACCTAGGAGGCCAGGAATAAAGTAGATTTGATTCCTAAGGCTTTCCCAAGTGCTACATGAGTCAAATATGGCAAGTTTGACCTCTATGGATAGGCAATTAGCAACTTGAACATGGTGGGACTCATGAACTAGGCAAATAAGACAAAAATAAATGAATTAATGTCTAAGTGGGTAATACTATGGGTTTGATTATTATAACACCCCCCCTTAAGCCTGACTTTATGAGTAATAAATAAAAAATGTAGGGCCTAGAAACAAGGCTTAGTCACCCTTTTTACATACTGCAAGTCCATATGAACCAAGGAAAGAGGCAAAACCAACTTGGGAAAATCCTCCCTTAAACATGGACTGTAAAACAAAATTGTAGAATCTTGTCTCCACTCGTGCCTTTACAGCATGATTAGCAATCCCAAGCAGTGATTTGAGATTGCTGAAGGTCTTCTCACAAAATGCTTTGGTGAAGATATCAGCTACTTGTTCTGAAGATGAACAGAAGAGTAGGTGAATGGTG
>LPNX011073520.1:499677-512408 GCA_001517045.1 Pseudotsuga menziesii | reverse complement strand
TTCTTTCTCCACACACGCAGAATTGAAACAGCACAAGCAGGTGATAGAGACGAAACGAAACCAAAGAAAATCTTTACAGTTTGAAAATTTAGTACCTTTTCTGCTGGGAGATGAAGCTGGCTCAGGATACCACCTGCTGAGCTTCAGATCAATACTGCAAACCGTCCAGCGCTCCCTTAGGTCTCAGCGTGCTGAACTCTGAACTCCCTGAACTCTGAACTCCCCGCGTAGAACAGAACAGGGCTACAATTCTGAAACGTTTGACCATATGAATCCTCACGGCTTAGCTGGACTCCATACGCACCGGTGATTTGACTGACAATTTAAAGCTTGCAGGGTATTGGCGTGATCATCCGATCTGGGCGGATCGGCGCCTGCAGGTTCTAGTGGAGCAGGTACGTGGCCCAGCCGAAAATGCAGGTCATCGAGAAAGGACGGGTGAAACGACGTTTTCGATCACAGGTGCCAGAGCGGGGATGGAGCTATGGATGGGGGCATAAGGATGGATGAGCTGACAGAGTCATTTATGACTCTGCAGCTCTATCGTTAGCTCTCGCCAAATAATACAGGTCGCCCATGCGTTCTGCCACTTGTTGTGAAGATCCATGATCAGCATTTTAGAACAAAATAATATCGATCGTCCATGCGGTCTGCCACCTGTTGTGAAGATCCCTGATCAGCATTTTAGAACAAATAAAAACGAAAAAAATCCATGAATCATCGGGGAGCGGCGGAGCCTAACATCGTCTGATTCGTCTTTTTGTAATAAAAGCAGCTGTGTAAATTATGGATAAGTTTAAAAATACGACTCTGCATTTTAGACCGAATTAGACCGAAATCATCGAAAGTTTAAGGTACGCTGTAAATCAAAGATCCAAACCAAAATATCATAACTTTTAAAATAGTGATTTTCTGTTGTTAATTACCTTAATCTTTACTTTTGTAAAGCATAATATCTTGTTTATTACATTTATATTTACTTTATTAAAACATATAATTGAATATTGATTAAAATGTTGTTGAGGATAATAGCTTCAATGTAAAGCAGTTGTCTTGAGAGGAGAGGAGAGGTCAGAGGAGCATAAAGGCTTGCCAGTGCCCACATCAATGATTTTGACAGACATGACAGATTATGATCATGACAAACAGACTGCACACTGACTGAAAATGAAATCGAAGTTGACAGATAAGACCGATGGTCCGTTAAACGAAATAACGGTGTTGCTACGTTTTACCAAGTTACGTCGTACCGGCTGCAGATTCCAGGCATTATACTTACTGCACAGTATGTAAACAAGGGCGAGCAATACTCTGCATGCAGCAGAGTGTTTAATGCTCGCCCCGTGTGCATAGCCCGCGTCAAATCGTCGATCGTCCATAGCCATGCATGTCCATCGCCCATAGCCCACGTCAGATCGTCAGATGCCCATAGCCCATGTATTGCTCGCCATGGATAACCCTCCGACTACCGGAAACTTGGGTACATTGGGAGTCACGTCCCCATTCATTACTGTCCACTCATTTCAGTTTGAATTTGAATTTGAATTTTGTGACAGAGACACTTCTATTTGCCCGCCCATTCGATATATTTCCAGTGTTTGGCAGAGCCCTTCGTTCAACAATGCACTTGTTGTCTGGTTCGACTGTCGTTCCCGTGAAATGTCACAAATGTAGAAGGACTGGAGTAGTCTTGACGACTGCCCTCGACGTTCCCGTGAAATGTCACAAATGTAGAAGGACTGTGGAGTAGTCTTGACGGCTGCCCTCTATGTTGCAATCTAAAAATGGGAGCATAAGTTCTGGCTCCACAGATTTTCTTACAGGGACCTCAACATCGCCACGAACAGATTCCGAGATGAAAATGTTTTGGGCCAGGAGGGTTTTGGCAGGGTTTACAGTGGCGTTCTCCACACAGCGGTCATGAAGTCGTAGTGAAATCTATAACTAAGGAGTTCACGAAGGTATTGAACCTGTCCATGGCAGAGATATCGACCATGAGGACCATCCTGCCATACCCTAGGAGATACGCTATATTGAAAGGAGTTGCAGCGGGGCTGCTTTTTCTGCATGAGGAATGGGAGAAGAGGGTCATCCACGAGGCATTAAGTCGAGCAATGTGCTGTTGGATTCAGAACTCAACGTGCGGCTGAGGGATTTTGGCTTGGCTCAGCAGTATGAACATAGCGAAAATACTAGAATGACTCGCGTGGTGGGAACGTTGGGCTACACTGCACTAGAGCTCACAAATACTGAAAAGGCCATGCCAAGCTCATACATATTCAACTTTGGCGTTCTTCTGTTGGAAGTAGCGTCCATGAGAAAACCTGTGGACCTCCCTTGGACGTCTAACAACATTGTTTGGTGGGCTGTGTCTCAATGTTGTATGCCCATGGAAATTTGCTAGATGTGGCAGATCCGGAGCTGGGAATGAATACAACATGGCTACGATCTAAAAGATGTTAAAACTGTGATGATTGTGCTCCATTACTGAGCAGAAGGCAAGGTTGGGGATACAACAAGTTTTTCAAATACTGGCTCCTCTCCTTGACGTCTATATGGATTCTCACTCTAATGCAGGGGTTGGGGGTGTGCTTCTACCCGTATCCGGAGGAAGGTGATTAAACAAATTGCTGTATTCAACTTCATTTAGTTTTATCCGTTCATCACGTGTTTTATCCATTCATCACTTGAGGACAAAAATCAGTTGAAGGTTTCTTCGCAGTGAAATGAAAATTGCTCTATTTGAAAATATGTTTGAAGTATATTTTTAATTGTATTATGTTTATTCTACTTTATAATATTTAATATTTTTTTTGCAAACATGGATAAGTTCACACCTTGTATTTCTTAATACATAAGAATCAGATTTAATATCTATATTTTGTAAACATGGATAAGTTCACACCTCAGATTTCTTGAACATGGAGAAAAAAAATCATAACTTTATGCAGATGAAAGTTACATTCTGTACAAAAGAAAACAGGTCAAAGATTTTGTTATGCTTAAAGATTTTTAAAGTGAACGGAAAATTGTTGAAAAAAGTTACATTAAAACCACATTAATTGTTTTTTATCATTTTAAATTGGGATGATATATTGTTAGTTTTAAAAAAAAAATTATTATATAAATTAAAAATTGTGTTTATCCATACATATATTTATAGATATAAAAATGATAAAATTAATTATATATAAAATTAGTTAGATGAATATGATTTTTTTTAAAAATTATACAATTTATGATTAGTTTATTGAATTATTTCATCTTTGATATTTAAAGGATACTTTAAAAAAAATAAAAGTTTCCATTTAAGATTAAGTTATTGAATTATTTTATCTATAATATTTACGAGACAATTTTTTTAAAAATAAAAGTTTTAAATATAGAAAGTATAGAAATTTAAAAAATCTTCATTATTATATTTAATGCTAATTTGTTAAAATAAAATTTTAAATAACAAAATTATATTTTGTAAATATATATGTATTATACAATATTTGGTTTTGAAATAACATTTAAAACAATTCTTTTTAATGCAGTGATCTAAGTATATTAACATAAGATATATTTAAAAACAATTGATAACTAGAGATAAATGTCTAACATGTTTCATTAGTTAAATACAGATCATGCGAATTCATAATGACTATAGCTTCCAATCATAACACTCAAATTAGTGAAAACCACTAAGTGACACAAAACCATTTTTTATAGAACATCGAAAATTATATTTCTAATTAAAAACCACCTTATTTTAACTATATATCCTATGTACTTATTTTTTCTAGCAATTTTTAATACTACTTTTTACTTTTTCTTTATTATAGAGACAACAAAACTCTTATCAACTCTGAAGGAGACAAATGCATTGACATATTAACATAAGGATATGTGAGTATACTAAGATAACTTTGGGTTCAAGGGTTTGGTATCATACTACTTTCACCTCTCTTAGTCTAGGACCTAGAAAGGTGAGTTATCTCAAGATGAAACTCTTCATACTTTAAATCTTTGATCTCATGGACATTTTAAGAAAATTATATATCTATATATCAAGCTTGTCTTTGTAAAAATATTTAGGAAACTAAACTGCTTGACAACCCAATCTTGTTTTTATTATTGTTCAGACTCAATTACGTCACTCCCATTAGAAGAGATGCAAGAGATTATTATCCCATTGTTTAATCTGACCTAGGGGCATTCTTACCATCGCTTAGGTAGAAATGAGTCATTTATTCCACATACTCTATCATCATATTATGTATTTCCATATGATACATTGTAAGAAAGACATACATATCATATGGGCTAATCTTATGATGTAAGTAATACACTAGTCGAATACAAGTAGAATTATTGAGATCTTAGTTGGTGCTAGAAATTTTTAAGGTACATACTTTTAAAAGTTAGAAATTGCTAGTTAATCCTCAATGCTAATATATATTTTTCTCAAACACCTACATTTTGTAGTTGAAAAGAGTTAATCAAACTTTATGTAACTCAATATTTATTACATAAATGATATTTTTTTGCATGTTGTAGTAAAATACTTTATAATGGAAAGATTTTCCATGCCCATATGGCCAAGAAAATTCCCTACTACAACTAGACCAAGCATATTTTCTTTAGTATGTGTCACGAGGTGACTAACCTCGTAAACAAGCGATGATACTACACATTTGAGAGGGTGAAAATGGGTAATATATACAAATATCGCTATTGATAAATGACTAATCTCATTCCCTTTCCTAATATGTGATAACCATGAGATTTTGTTGATTCATTTTTCATAGAGCATTCCTTCATTTGGAATGCATTCGGATGGCAATAATTATAGAGCTACTATTCCTTAGATGTGAAGTAGTAGAAATAAAGGATGTAACAATAACTTCCCATACAGAGGCATTGAAACCTTCAGATATATCAAACCCTATCATCCACATACTGTGTAGTGGCATACCATTGATGACTACCCTAATCTTAATGTAATTTATTTCAAGTATCCAAAAGAAAAATGACACTAGACCAGATTTATCTACTAGATGATATTTTTTCATCTAGATCTAATATATTTATGCCAAATTGATTTCTTGGTTAGATATAATGATTTATTTAGTGTAGATCCATTGATATAATTTCCTTTGTGTAGGAATATAGTTTCTTGCCTAGAAACCCTTTACTAATTCCTATAATCACATCCACCCGTGAGTACCTATATCCCTACTTTGATTAAAAAACACCTTTTCTCCATTAATATGAAACAATATATTGACTAAAATTTTCACACTGTTATAATCCCCTTTATGAATGAACATGATAGTATATTTGTCAACAAGTGAATCCTCCATGTATAAAGAAAACTAAAACCAAGAGAATGAAGATATTTAAAGGAATAACCCTCTAGATCATCCCAAATGTACCAAGATTTTGGCTTCAATAGAAAACCATCATTTGACAATGCAAACACAATTTCATCCTTTCTCTCTACACATGATGGAAAGAAACATGATTAAAAATAGATCTATAATCATGCACTTCTAAAAAATTAGCCTCAGTGGAAAATTTTCAAGAGCATCACCCCCACATCCAATTAATCACCATAAGTGAGTCGTCAAAACTATGAAGTTTTGTAGCACCTTTTTCAATAATTGTGAGCTTTAAGATAAGATTTAAGGTCATCCGTTTAATAGAATTACTGGCCTCCCATTCAATATAGATTTGAATTTTAAAACATGAACCCATTTAAATATAAGAACCCCCATACTCCACACACAAATGGATTGCCTTGACAAACTCTATCAAAATGCGCCCATGACAATATCTGTTATAAGGATTTACCTTATATGTTTTCCTTTCATAGATAATAATAAATAAACCATAATTTCATTATAAAAGTGAAATTACATTCTTCAAAGACTATTATATCATTGCGATACTATTATATCGATGCTTTGTTCCGTGAAGGAAACATTGATTCCAAACACCGTAGATAAATGGTTGAACCTCATTACAATAAATTGTCTTTTCATAAGACATGAACAATAATGGTATCCATATCATGTTCAACCTCTCTACCTATAACCTATACATAGAGGAAATATGTTATTAGCTCAAGCTTCCATCTTTAATGTAGTAAGCATTTTTCAAGAAAATATAAATAGTGCAAAATATACATTTAAACATATTCATATTTCCTCCT
The DNA here is from genome assembly GCA_001517045.1 of Pseudotsuga menziesii. Classification (NCBI taxonomy): domain Eukaryota; kingdom Viridiplantae; phylum Streptophyta; class Pinopsida; order Pinales; family Pinaceae; genus Pseudotsuga; species Pseudotsuga menziesii. Next base: position 506,209 of record LPNX011073520.1, on the reverse strand, counting down.
ATCCATAATCATTTTGTGTATAAAATGAAAAATCATTATTAATGAAATAATTTAGTAAAAATAAGGATGTAGATCATCACAACTCCTCCCATCCACTCCTTTACTAATAGGACATTGTCCTATGTTCACAAGAAGTATTGCTTTTGACAAACCGTCTTCAATGATATTCTTTTTTTTTAGACATTATAATACAATATCGAGGTAAACATAACTGTGATAATTCTTATTTCATTAAAGATCTGCTTCAATATAAGTTATCCAAGATTCTTATTATATATATATATATAAGCTTATGTTCATATAGTTGAATCATATAAGGGGCGGCAGGTGCGGGTGGGATCCTAGTGGATCCCGGAGGACAAGTGGAACATCGATTCGCTTGGGGACTTGGATCGCGAACTAATAATGAAGCAGAATGGATGGCGCTGCTCCAGGGTCTACAACTCATTCGGACCAAAAATCTCCAAAAAGTTCTGGTTTTCGGCGATTCAAGACATGTCATCTATAAGATGATCCATGGGTATCCTACAGGAGACATCAAATGCCGTAGATTATTTAAAAAGGCTCAACTTCTTCAGTCCCAGCACTTTGAATTTTACCACATTCTTCGCCAGATCAACAAAGACGCAGATGCGATGGCCAATGTAGGAGCTAGTCTCCCTCAAGGCCATTATAGACAGGATGACGATCTTCCCATCTTCAAAGTTATTCCATGAAGAGGATCATAAGGAACCATAATCAATTCAAGAACAAGAAAGCTGTCGAAGAGGATCTCCACCCTCTCAAGAAGTATCGTATAGTGACCTTGGTTTTATCCTACCTAAGCTCTTTGGTTTCCTCCCTCTCTCGCCTTATCCCTCCTCCTCCCTCCTTTCCCCTTCTCCCTTTTCCTTCCCTCTTTCTCCCTCTCCTTCCCTTTTTCCGGCCCCCCTCTACTAGCCTCTCCCTCCCATCCAGCCGTCACCCTCCCCATCGATCTGGCGGCCTCCAGCATTTATTTCCCCGTCTTGTCTTATCCCTGGTGATGGCCGCGTGTTCAGTCTTTCTCCCCTCAACTGATGAGCATTTATCTCCCCTTCGGCGTTCAATTAAGTCTCCCTTATCCTCGCACGATCGAGGCTCTTCCTTCTCTGCCTCCATGTCGAACTCCAGCATTATTTCGCCTCTTGTTTTCGATGAGGGTCTGTTAACAGCCCCCTCCTTCCTTCTGCAAGAAGCTGATGTAATTGGTACGGGGAGCCCTCAGGTTTCTTCTAGGCCAGGGCAGCCCCTCGCCCAAGCCACTGTCGAAGGAAATCATCAGCCGGCCCTCTGTCAGTATCGTTACCATTCTGCTCTTTGGGAAAGTGATTCTCAGGTTGAAAACGGGAGTGAGTCAGGTCATCAGCAAGCATTGCAGTATCGGCTGTCTCGCCTGGCAATTCCGTCCGACCTTGGTATTATGGCGCACTTGGGTAATAATCTCGGAATGCAGGATTTTATGAAGAACCTTCGGAGGGTTTATGAATTGAATGCCATAGGGGTGAAGGAGAATAGAGACACAGCCAAGGAAATAAAGGGGATGAGCGAGACTATTTGTAGGATCTCTCAGGATGTCAGTGACAATGGAGCCCGCACCGAAGATTTGGATAGCAACCTGCGTGAACTCTTGGGCAGAGTTGAGCGTATTGAAGTCGACCTCCAAAGGCTTGTTTCAATGAATCAAGAGAGCAGGGTAAATGGAATTAACGCTTCAGCCTCCCATCCCATGGAAGAAGAATCAGTACAGCAGCCTCACCAGCTTAGAGGCAACTGATTTTCATTGTCTGCCTTTCTCTCAGTTTAGTTATGGGTTTTAGTTTCAAAATTTTGTATGAATGAAGTTTTTTTGCACTCTGCTATGTAGTCAGTTCGTGAGGGTTTTTACAACTCGTTTAGTTTGCAGTTCAGAAGAAACTTTCTGCCCTCTGTTTTGGGAAATAGACTTTGTATGGCTTGCTGTCTATGTGCCATCCCGGCTATATACCTCCCTTCGGAAATGTAATGAATGGCTGTGCACAGCCTGTTAATACAAACCCCTCTTTCTGTTTTTGTTAAAAAAAAAAATAGTTGAATCATATAAAAGTATATATATATATATAGATGAATCATATACTTTTGAAATGTTCATATATATTAGACATCATGTTTTAGCTATTTTTTTAGGTCCTTTTGAATTTACACACTATTTTCTCTTTTTTTTAGAACAAAAATTTAAGGTCCTTTTATATCAATTTCTTTGTTAAGATCCCTATTTAGAAATGTTACTCTTATTACATTTAAGGCGAAATAGAAGCTGGGTTTGTGCGACCTAGAAAATCTGAGAAACAATTGAATGCATCCAAGTGCAGAGCAAACCAAATTCTGTATATGCGCATATACGAGCTTCCGTATATGTGCATATACGAGCTTCCGTTTATGCGCATGCTTCCTTCCGTATATGCGCATATAGGATTTCGTAAATGCGCATATACGGAATCCAGAATGTGCATATACGGAAGAGAGCTTCTGTATATGCGCATTTTGGCCTCCGTATATGCGCATATACGGAAGCTTGCTTCCGTTTATGCGCATGCTGCCTTCCGTATATGCGCATATACGAGCTTCCGTATATGTGCATATACGGAAGCTCGCTTCCGTTTATGCGCATGCTGCCTTCCGTATATGCGCAATTTGGATTTCATAAATGCGCATATACGGAGGGCAGAATGCACATATACGAGCTTCCGTATATGCGCATATACGGAAGCTCGCTTCCATTTATGCGCATGCTGCCTTCCGTATATGCGCATTTTGGATTTCGTAAATGCGCATATACGGAGGGCAGAATGCACATATACGACCTTCCGTATATGCGCATATACGGAAGCTCGCTTCCGTTTATGCGCATGCTGCCTTCCGTATATGCGCATTTTGGATTTCTTAAATGCGCATATACGGAGGGCAGAATGCACATATACGACCTTCCGTATATGTCCATATACGGAAGCTCGCTTCCGTTTATGCGCATGCTGCCTTACGTATATGCGCATTTTGGATTTCGTAAATGCGCATATACGGAGGGCAGAATGCACATATACGAGCTTACGTATATGCGCATGCTGCCTTCCGTATATGCGCATTTTGGATTTCGTAAATGTGCATATACGGAGGGCAGAATGCACATATACGAGATTCTGTATATGCGCATATACGGAAACTCGCTTCCGTTTATGCGCATGCTGCCTTCCGTATATGCTCATTTTGGATTTCGTAAATGCACATATACGGAGGGCAGAATGCACATATACGAGCTTCCGTATATGCGCATATACGGAAGCTCGCTTCCGTTTATGCGCATGCTGCCTTCCATATATGCGCATTTTGGATTTCGTAAATGCGCATATATGGAGGGCAGAATGCACATATACGACCTTCTGTATATGCGCATTTTGGATTTCGTAAATGCGCATATACAGAGGGCAGAATGCACATATACGAGCTTCCATATATGCGAATATACGGAAGCTCGCTTCTGTTTATGCGCATGTTGCCTTCCGTATATGCGCATTTTGGATTTCGTAAATGCGCATATACGGAGGGCATAATGCACATATATGAGCTTCCGTATATGCGCATATACAGAAGCTCGCTTCCGTTTATGCGCATGCTGCCTTCCATATATGTGCATTTTGGATTTCGTAAATGCACATATACGGAGGGCAAAATGCACATATACGAGCTTCCATATATGCACATATTGTATGTTTATTTAATTCTTTTGAGATATGAGTTTAATGAAAAGTTAAATGACTAGATACTAACCATATGCATTTTAATGTAAAACATAACAATTATGGATTAGTTATAATTGTAATTCTAATGTCAGAAAGTTTATAAAACATTTAAAAAATATTTTTTAACTACAAGTACAAGTCATAAGGTGGATACAAAGTAAACATAACAATTAGGGATTAGTTATAATTGTACATTTATTGAATTTTCATTAACTCAACATTTAAATTATATTTAATGTACATATGTATAACATTGTACATTTATTGAATTTTCATTAAAATAAGGGCTTAATAAAAAGTGAAATCATTTAATGTTAATTGTATACATTTTAATGTAACAAAAACATTTTTAGATTAGTTAAAATTCTAATTAAAAATGGAGGAAGTTGATAAAACATTTTAAAATATATATATTTAACTATACAAATACAAGTAATAAGGTGGATAACATTTTAAGTACAAGTATAATTTAAAAAATGGATAAAGTGTTAGAAATATTTTTTAAACATTCAAGATTCAATTTGTTAAATGATATAAATAAAAAATATATATGGTATTTCAAAAGTATAAGATTCAACTATATATACAGATTTTATGACTAAAAAAAAATATATATATATATATTTAATTTGAATATGTTTAATATTGTACATTTATTTAATTTTGATTGAAATACAAACTTAATGAAAAGCTAAATGACTAAATATTAACCATATTCATTATAATGTAAAAACCACATTTTTGGATTACTAGAAGAGTTTCATCTTGAGATAACTCACCTTTCTAGGTCCTAGACTAAGAGAGGTGAAAGTAGTATGATACCAAACCCTTGAACCCAAAGTTATCTTAGTATACTCGCATATCCTTATGTTAATATGTCAAGGCATTTGTCTCCTTCGGAGTTGATAAGAGTTTTGTTGTCTCTATAATAAAGAAAAAGTAAAAAGTAGTATTAAAAATTGCTAGAAAAAATAAGTACATAGGATATATAGTTAAAATATGGTGGTTTTTAATTGGAAATATAATTTTGGATGTTCTATAAAAAAACAGTTTTGTGTCACTTAGTGGTTTTCACTAATTTGAGTGTTATGATTGGAAGCTATAGTCATTATGAATTCGCATGATCTGTATTTAACTAATGAAACATGTTAGACATCTATCTCTAGTTATCAATTGTTTTTAAATATATCTTATGTTAATATACTTAGATCATTACATTAAAAAGAATTGTTTTAAATGTTATTTCAAAACCAAATATTGTATAATACATATATATTTACAAAATATAATTTTGTTATTTAAAATTTTATTTTAACAAATTAGCATTAAATATAATAATGAAGACTTTTTAAATTTCTATACTTTCTATATTTAAAACTTTTATTTTTAAAAAAATTGTCTCCTAAATATTATAGATAAAATAATTCAATAACTTAATCTTAAATGGAAACTTTTTTTTTTTTTAAAGTATCCCTTAAATATCAAAGATGAAATAATTCAATAAACTAATCATAAATTGTATAATTTAAAAAAAAACATCATATTCATCTAACTAATTTTATATATAAATAATTTTATCATTTTTATATCTATAAATATATGTATGGATAAACACAATTTTTAATTTATATAATAATTTTTTTTTTTAAACTAACAATATATCATCCCAATTTAAAATGATAAAAAACAATTAATGTGGTTTTAATGTAACTTTTTTTCAACAATTTTCCGTTCACTTTAAAAATCTTTAAGCATAACAAAATCTTTGACCCGTTTTCTTTTGTACAGAATGTAACTTTCATCTACATAAAGTTATGATTTTTTTTCTCCATGTTCAAGAAATCTGAGGTGTGAACTTATCCATGTTTACAAAATATAGATATTAAATCTGATTCTTATGTATTAAGAAATACAAGGTGTGAACTTATCCATGTTTACAAAAAAAAATATTAAATATTATAAAGTAGAATAAACAGAATACAATTAAAAATATACTTCAAACATATTTTCAAATAGAGCAATTTTCATTTCACTGCGAAGAACTTCAACTGATTTTTGTCCTCACGTGATGAATGGATAAAACACGTGATGAACGGATAAAACTAAATGAAGTTGAATACAGCAATTTGTTTAATCACCTTCTTCCGGATACGGGTAGAAGCACACCCCCAACCCCTGCATTAGAGTGAGAATCCATATAGACGTCAAGGAGAGGAGCCAGTATTTGAAAAACTTGTTGTATCCCCAACCTTGCCTTCTGCTCAGTAATGGAGCACAATCATCACAGTTTTAACATCTTTTAGATCTTAGCCATGTTGTATTCATTCCCAGCTCCGGATCTGCCACATCTAGCAAATTTCCATGGGCATACAACATTGAGACACAGCCCACCAAACAATGTTGTTAGACGTCCAAGGGAGGTCCACAGGTTTTCTCATGGACGCTACTTCCAACAGAAGAACGCCAAAGTTGAATATGTATGAGCTTGGCATGGCCTTTTCAGTCTTTGTGAGCTCTATTGCAGTGTAGCCCAACGTTCCCACCACGCGAGTCATTCTAGTATTTTCGCTATGTTCATACTGCTGAGCCAAGCCGAAATCCCTCAGCCGCACGTTGAGTTCTGAATCCAACAGCACATTGCTCGACTTAATGCCTGGTGGATGACCCTCTTCTCCCATTCCTCATGCAGAAAAAGCAGCCTCGCTGCAACTCCTTTCAATATAGCGTATCTCCTAGGG
>LPNX011073520.1:480818-494789 GCA_001517045.1 Pseudotsuga menziesii | reverse complement strand
CGTTTAATGGGTTTTTCCGGGGAAGCATGAGGGCCAGCAGGGGCAACTTGTTCAATAGCATCGGTGGTACTGGTTTTTCCTTCAAGGTAGTCTTGCAATGGCATTAGAGATACAAGGGAAAAAAAATAAATATAAGTCAGATACAAATATAATTCGCTCATTTGAATTAGTCAGGCATTAGAGACCTCCCAACTGTAAATTCATTCGGGCAAACTAAATGTTAAACGGCCAAAAAAGAAATAAACTTTTTAAATTTGAATTTTTTATTATATATTTTTTAATTGTAATTTTAATTAAATTGGGAGAAGCGATTATCGAGTGACTCGCTGGACCCTTCATGTGATAGGGGCGTAGTTGTCTCCCAAATATTCCACCTTCTAGAATAAACAACTCACAATTGTGTATGAAGTGTTTAGTGCATTACTATACCAGTGTCATAGAAATAAAACAAATTAATAATAAAAAGGAGATGGTATATTATACAACATTATCCCCTCGTAACTTTGAAACAAGAATCTTTCAAAACCCTCCGTGCCTGGGACGCACATTTGTTTTAAAGCTGTACAAAATTGACCTTTAACCAGCATACCGAGACGCAAATGAATTAAATGCAGATAAAGATTGGATATGTGTAGATATCACCATTTTGAAATTGATTTGTATTGAGTTTAATATTTAAAATAATTTTAATAATAACTAGCAATTGCTCCAAAAAGGTTCAACAATACGTGATAGGTTGTTGTTGGAGAGTGAAATTGGTGGAAATGGGAAACTAAAATCAAATAGTATTTTGGGAAAAATCTCAAAAAAGAACTTATGAACTAAAGTTTTCCAATGGTGTAGAGCTGGCCTTATACCTTGACTATGATCACAAATAAAGTACCGGTGTTGCAAAGAAAGAAAATGAATAGTCAGCTTTACATGAGTCACAGTGTCATCTATGTTTTTCCCATAATTCAATGCCAAAATATAGATTAATTTTTTTTTATTTGCATTTGTCTTCATTTAAAAAAAACAATATATATGGTATTCTATATGTATATGTAATTTCTTTTATATTAATTATTTAATTTGTAATTATTTTGATATTGTTTGTATTAATTTTAATTTGTAATTATTTTAATATTGTTTTAAGGAGTGTTATATTGTATTGACCTAGTTTATTTTAGTATTTTTTAGAGAAGTGTTGTATAGCAGTTCTTGTGATGAGTTTTGACTTTTTAATGATATTTAATAAATTTAGAAAGGATATATATGACAAATTCATGAATCAATTGTTATTTTTCGTTATCTATATTTAAATTATTAATATTTTTCATTTTCTATATTTAATTTTTTTTTTAAAATTAATAAAAGTTTTTCTCCAATTGCACAATTAGGTCTAGCCAACCAAAGGAGAAGAAGGTTTCTCTCCAATTGCACCATTAGGTCTAGTCAACCAATTGCCATGAAAAGAACCTAAGCTTAGCTTGAAGCCATAAGAACAACCAACTTCTATCACTTTCCTTCCAAGTCTAAGGTATTGTCCACTTTTTCCTCAACATCTACTACAATTAAAGTCTTCTTCTTCTTTTTCCTTTGAAAGTTTTTGGCGCTTTTTTAGAGTGTATTTTCCAACAATCCTTCTCTTTATGCCTTGTCTTTTCACAAGGCTTGCATTGTTTGAAAGAAGGGATGGCCTCTTGTTTAACTGTTGCAGTCTTCTTTTCATCCCACTTCTTATTCTTCCATTTTTTTGTGCTTGAGATTTTTCTTGCTTGAGTGTACTAGGTTGTTTCTTCTCCTTGTCTCCCTCAAGATAATTTGCTTGCAAACCACTTGAAAACTAGCTTCATCCATTGTCTTAGGCCAGAACAACATTAACTGACATCGAATTTGTCGCAATAATTCACCCATGTATTTAATCGACATTTATTGACTCTTAGAGAAACTCCTAGTTGAACAACCCTCTTCCTAAACTCAGTAGTGAACCCTTGAATTGATTGTCCTTTCCTTTTCCTGAAGTAGTGGCATACAATTCGATGATGCTCCTCATACCAAATTGGATAAAATTGTTCCTTTATCATGTCTTTGAATACTTCCCAATCTCTCGTTGGTGGCTCATTATCCAATTCTTTTCTTGTTACATCAGTTTCATATCATGCTAGATCATGGCCTTCAATCTTTAATAGAGAAAACTAGGTTCATTGTCTTCCAGTGACCTCATGCATAGTGAAGTCTACTTCCATATGTTGTAGCCATTGATTTAGATTGATTTTGTAGCATTGTCACAGATTCTCAATTTGTGTAGATGTATCTGTAATGCAAAAAAGATAATGAACTGGGATTTGAAAGAGAAGATACTTTGCACAACAGACACAATAATTGTCTGCATGTCAATATCAATGTACTTACGGAATTGATAGAGCAAGAATATTGTGGTACAACTTTGTTTGTATCATTTCTCAAGCAGATGGTAGATAGACACGCGAAAGATGATCTTAGGGCAGCATTGCATCTCTTAATGAGAATGATTAAAATTTTTCACGGTGTTTCAAATTGCTTCCATGCAAATGGTATAGTATCTGCCCTCCGCCAATTTTACTTTCCTACCACTTCCCAAGAAATGTTGCCTTTTGTTAGCTTGTTGGTTTTCATCATACTCTACTTTGCAAACATCGAAGCTCTGACGGAAGAAGACTTATGGCTTTGGAATTGGTCACCAGGTAAATCTGGTAATTTATTTCAGTACTATACAACAACATTTCTTAACTTATCCAGTTCCTATAAATATCTTAATATGCAAGTCTTGGACAGGTGGAAGATATTCGGTGGGAAATGATTCCTGAGAAACAAACCTGAATCGTGTTCCTATATTTTAGGTGATGCATATACTTGTTGGCACGCTAAAAGATAAAAACTCTATCTACCATGAAAGTGTACTTATGGTCAGTCTTCTTTCCCTCATGTTGCAGAAGTCCAAACCCAAAGAAGGGATTCTTTTGGAATCATTGAGAGCTATTGTTTTAAATAGTCATCTGGGATCAACAATGGAGAACATAATAGAAAATTCTTGTGCAAAAGGCGCTGCCCTAGCTTAGCTTAGTGAAAAAACAAGTAGTGGGAAAATTTTAATATCTGCGCTGGTGTATCATCTCTTTTGGCTAAGGTGGTAGGTTAAGTTATATTTAGAGTATTTTTGTCCCTAAAGAGACACACGATTTTCTATATTGATATTGAGGTGTCAGCACTACAAGCCTAATTCTATTTTCACAGTGTCTGTGTTGTTTTGCAGGAAATATACTTTCAAGATTTTTTTTCGTAGATGATTTACAACATGATCAAGCTTTCCCTTCAGACATCTGTACCAATAATTATGGCTCTATTACAACAAAAATCCAATGCCACCAATTATGCCAACTACTTTATTTTGGCTCACTTATGATAAATCTTGTGGCTTCATGTCACATGCCCCAATTTTGCAAAAAAAATATTATCTTATTTGATTTTATTTAAAGACAATATGTTAAATTTTATGCTAAGTTGTAATTGATGACTCAACAGAGTCTAATTCTGAATATTTTAATTATAAATAAATAAAAGTGGAGACAACAGCTTAGGAGAGCTGTTAAAAGAGTGTTTATTGGTTAAGTTGGTGGAGGAGACTGGGTGGAGAGTAAACAGACAAGTGGTAGCATCCTCAAACCTCTTCCAACTGTTGCAGGTGGCAACCTCCCTATATTTGGGGTCATGATCCTCCAAGAAAGTGGGATCAGAACAGGTGGATCAATTAATGACAACTGACCCAAAAGACCTAGGCAATCTTTATAAAAATGCCCATTGAAGAGAGCTGAGGCTACTCATTCTAGAGAAGTGATCATTCAGGTGAATGTACTTCAGAGAAATTCAATGGCAAGGGAATTTGTGGAAAGAGTTTGAGGGATTTACTGCTAAGTGATCTAGTGCAGCTTTTCAGCTGAAGGATCTTACTGCTGAGTGCAGAATATTTACTGAGTCATTGGACTAGTCTGTTGTTTGCTTGCTTCACGAGTTCTCAGCCAAAAGACCAAGAATAGGCTCGGGGGTCCTGAGGAAGCGTTGTTTGAGCGCTCTCCAGGAGTTGGTAGGGAGGAACGACCTCCTAACGCTGTTGTTGTCCATCTTAATCAGGTTCTACAATCTTTTGTTTTACTATGTTAGATGGCTAAATATGGATCTGACTGATAAATGAATTTTAAGTATTTAGTTGTAAATTGTTAAGAGTTAGTGATCTTTTTGGATTAATGAAAGAATGAATCTGAATGGATGAAAATAATTCTAATATGTGTTTTTCCACGTCTGGAAGGACCAGACCATACTCCAACACAGACATAGTATTTAAATTAGATCAAGGAACTGATAAGAGACTGAACTGATTAGATATGTTATGCATTTTACAATAGCAAGTAATTTATTTCTGTATGAAGAATTTTATCAGAAAATAACGAAAACATGTTCTTCTATGTTTATTGTTTAACCAGCTTGTTTAGGTAAGTATGCTAGAAAAGAAATAGCAATAACTCATTACAGGTAGCAGGTTTATCATATTAATAATTTACTCTAGTAGATAAGATATTATACTTATACTATGCAGGAAAGTAAACAGTGATATGCTATATATATGTTTTCCTTGTGTTTGATTATTAACGTGTAGCATGTGCAGTAGAAATAACCTAGTCAACCACTTTATTATATTCTGCTAAGTAAAGATTTAAACTAGCAATATTTAGTTTATGTACTAATAATATTAACTAACTATGTCTACAAATATTCAAACCTCAAATAGGGTGTTATTAATATAATTAAATTATAAATAAAAACTAAGTACGGAGTTTATGTACATCTTATCAAATAACTCTAATAAACCCTATCTGTATTTTATTACATAAAAACAAATAGAATATAATAATCAATAACACATAAATAAATGATTATTCATAAAAAGAATGATATTAAAAATTTACAAACAGGATATACCTGTGAAAGTAAATTACAGGGTCGAAACCCTAAAGGCAATATTATATTTACAAATGATAAACATGTAAGCTATAATCCCATCACTCAGATGGTTTATCTAATGAACAAATTAACTAATTAGAAATGGTTTACAATCCATTAAAGACAAGTGCAAGGACAATTATAACTGGAAATTTACATCACATACCTGTAACATTAATTAAACAAATTAAACTAAGTAACAAAATCTTTTTAAGAATAAATTGAAAGATTTATTTTCACAAGGTTTTCTACAGGAAAACCCTAGCTCTTAATTTTGAGCAAAACATGTAAGATTTATAAATAAACCATGATTGTGTAATAGTCTTAAAAACATTAACAATAATATTTTACATAGTACTTTAAATAGTAAATAATTTCATTCACAGTCGAAAAGGGTAAAGAACCCTAAGTATACAAAATATGAAAACAATAACATTGTAAACCGAGTCCAAGCTCGAAGACAGAATAGTCTTTTCAAAACTATTGTTTATATTAATTAGCCATAAGACTGAGCTTCCAAACCAATTACAAGACCCAGCTCGTAGCCAAGTTTACCATCGACGAAGCGAGGGTTTGTAGACTTTTCAAAACCCTTAAACTTAAAAAAAAAGAAATCGTATAGCTAAAAGACGAAGATAGACCAGCTTCCCACTCATAGTCTCCCATTGACAACTCTGTTACAGTAGGTCAAGAACCCAAATGATGAACGCAGGGCTTACCCATTTGGAGACAGCCAACAATTGCTTTGTCACGGAATGCAGCACTGTTTCAAATTGCTGCAAATCATTTCTATTACAGAGTGTTAGTTTTTTTTACAACCTCTTAGAAACAGTGTAAACCCTGCTATAATCACAAATCGGTTATAATTATTTCTACGTTGAATTAATGCAAAAAAATTACCTTAGTAATGAATGGCGAACAGTCTTACATACAGACTGTCCCTAACAGTAAGCATTCACATGAATCTCCAACTCGGCATTTACGAAGGAACTCAACAAATAGCCAGCGAAACCATAGTTTCACATAAGCAGTAGGAGGCCACGAAGAAAGGCAAGTTGGGATACAAGTCGGCCGTGAAACGAGTGCAAAGGAAACTCAGCAAACACTTGCAGAATGAAAAACCCACAGTCACTAAGAATGGCATCAAGACCGAGTACTGGAGGCTAAAAGTAACACTAACTCAAGACTCGTGGCAATTGGAACAGAGGAGAACTTACGGCCGCCATGAGAACCATGCAAAGCAGCCTCAAGGGCCAGCGTGAACTACAGAAGAGGAATGTAAAAGGGTTAGGGTTACAATGAGTTTTATATCTTCAACACTTGGCCAGGAGCAGATCACATGGTTTCAATAATTTAAACCATGCAGTGGGTTGATTCAATAGTTCCTCCTGCGACCAAATAATATCAATTATATTCACAATGATTGTTAACAAACAATGCATGAAATATATTATATACTCATTCCAACGTTAACATAACATATAAATATATGATCACTTTGATTAACGTTTATTTTGGTGTCGAGCAAATAAATGAGTTTCGAGACGTTCACCTAACGAAGGATTGGTAATCATATAGTATGTTATAACCCCGAAATCCTTGCCTGAAACTTTTGGAAACTATTATAATTGTTTATGCTCATAAAACATCGGGGATATGCTTGAAATATAAAACAAACCTTTTATTCTTAAACCAATCAGCTTGAGGTAGATGTAATTCATCAAATTGTTATAGTAATGTCAATATTACTCCTTGAGTGTTTTGTTAACCATGTTTTACCAACGTTAATCCTAGTAAAATATAATGACCATTTGTCTTATGAAATGTCCAAGCTGGATTGTGTAAACCATCAAATAACTATATATTTTTATGCTTATATGCATTATGGTCTATGAAAGGTCATACTTCCTTAAAACCCACAGCTCAAGTAGTGATGATTATGAAAGGTTGATAGCATAGTAAGGAATAGAATCTTGAATCCTTTACAAGACCAATGATGTTATAGACTTGTTTAAAAGCTTCGAACTAACAACAAGCTTTGTATGTCTATATACATAATAGTATATGCATGTTTCTAATCTTTAAAAAAAACAATATTTGATTGGAAATAGACTATAAAATTGACTAGTATGGTAAAAGAATAAATATCGATTTCTTTTACATAGTTTCAAATAGGTTTTAAATAAACCTTGGTCACTTCTCAACTTGCCATTTGCTAGTTATTTTACCATGTCAATATATTTGGTAAAATGGTTTTTATGCTTATACAATTTTAACTGGTGCCTAGCATAGGATAGAAGGTTGACCTTATAGAAAATATCAACCTTAGAAACTGTTTGTAGAAAGTAACTTAATACAAGAAAAAGTATTATAGAAATAATAAGATTTTGCAAAGGAATGAGCCTACTCGAATCCATAATCAATAGAGCCACATGGATTGACGTAGATTTAAGAAGTATAGGAAAACAATGTTTTCATATGAAAATACACTATTGTTTCTACACTAATCAAAATTTTTATGTCAAGAAGTTTTCATGCTGTAAGTTTCCTTGCAGAAGTTAAATATCGTTCAGCTTGATACTCAAGCAAGTAGTATGATAAAGAATATTAACCAATAGTACAATTAGTATAACGTTGCAAGATAAGCATATAAAAGTAGAAGTTAATATGCAACTAGGATTACAAGTTTAGAGCCACAGTAAGCATCTTTACTGTCGCTAAGTATGATAAAGAAAGAAACGCAATTTATTGAACTTCGTTTACAAGAAAAACTGAAGAAAACAAACTATTTTACCTCATGAAAGTTGCTGAGAATTTAGCAGCTTATTTACTAAGCTTATTAATTGCAAATAGAAACACTTATGGATACTTTATGAAATTTAAAACGTTACTTGTTCAATCATACCTGTAAACTTGTAAGAACAAGTAATCTTTCTTCGTTAGCATAAATGCTAAGTAAGCCCATGATTCAAGGATAGATTCCACCTACTTGACATAAAGAGGACTCATCAGTAAACTGAAATAAAACAATATGCAAGTAAACCTTATTTATATTACAAAAAATGAAACTGCTTAGTTAACGTATTTGAGGTTAGGTAATACAAATCATTTGACTGTTTCTTTTGCTACTAACCTTTAGCTGTTAGTAAACTGCAGTTTCAACATTTTATGTTATCTCAAAATTTTAAATTTTTCTGAAAAAATTGGGGTTTTGATAGGCTTCATATTCTCTAGTAGAGGTGTTGTCATGCATTGTAGAGAACATAGCACTTGACCAACAACATTTAGGTCACAGTGGGGCAACCACAAACCAACTATGGCCACTGTGAGTTGTGAGTTTTGTTCTTGCAGTAGTCAGTTTTACATGCCTACTCTTCCTTGCAGGAAACAAGGCCTATTCGTTCGATTTGTTTTCAGAAGAAGAAAGTAAGGAATTCGAGCTGCATACAACCATGGTTTGGGGGTTATGGATAATTTCACCAACAATGATGAAATAGATGCAGAAATGATGGAAATAGTTGAACCCAATATCAATCGGTCAATGCTAAGAAAATTGTTGTAGGAAAATTCCATCTGTTCTTGGGGAGATGGGTTTGCGATGTCTTCGTTGGACAATGCCCTTACCTTATTGGCTCCAGATTGAGAGAGTAAGAGAGGCTTATATCAGATGGAGGCCATCATATTTTCCAGTTTCATAGTCTCCTGAGTCCCAGTATGCCAGGACTGTCACCAAAGCACATTCGATATAGCTGCCTATACGACATAATATGTGTTATAAGGGGAAGGCACTATAGAAATCAATGAATAACCAACAATCGACCCTTGGGCCTAGAAAGATAATGATGTTCCTCCCTCTATTTGTATCTATAGTCCCCCAATCCTACCCCTTTATGTTTCCTTCGGTTATGAGTAATTGGTTGGGTATATATATAGTTTATTTCTAGATTTCTTCCAAGAAAATGCTTTACAGTATCATTTCCAATTAAAGCACCCTTACGAACATTATATTATTGTATGGTATTTAAAACGTTTTGTCTATTTATTTACTCTCTTGTACACCTACACAGCCCTTCTACTCTTGGTTAGGCTTGGCCGAGACAGGTTGCTCCTTAAGCCCGAGAAACAAACGACTGTGAGGGGAAATGCCTTAGTTGCAACTATAAGACACCCTCTCCTTAGTTGCAAAAGGAGAGGGCCATATCACAGCAAGAATTAATGGGTCAAGATAAGGGGAAAATAGTGGATTAGGTTAATAAAAGGTAGGTCACAAGTAAGGTGTGTTTAGCTCTTGTACGCATTGGGGAATCAATGTGTGACAAATTGACACTTGTATGGCTTTAACCTGGCTTGTGCAATCAAACAAGATGTAGCGCCAGTTCGTAGTTGGAGTCTGGGTCGAGCTATGTGGGGAGGCAAAGGTGTCAGATCAATATAGCAATATATAACGATTATTTCTTTTACTGGATCAATGGATTACTGAGCAACATCAGTTCCATGCATGATACATGATAGGGAGTTGGCTGAAGAAGGATAGAACCAATTGATGAATTGGTTGGGAAATAATATCCATTCTGAAAAAAAGGGGAAAGAGCATAACACACTCTTTTCCAATGACCTTTCTGCATAAAAATATCTAAATATGGGAAATGCAGAGATTGGAAAGTGAAATTTTAGCAATCATAGGTACTTGGGAATGTAAAATAAGTGGTTTTATCCACGAGATTGGAAATCATTTACTTTTTTGTTGCAATCGACAAGAGTGTGGAAGTAGGAACAATCTGTCTTAGGACAATAAAAAACGGGTTTTATAATGCTTTTCCTACTCGAGAAGTGAACATGGAGATACAAAAAAAAGGTAGTTGTAAAGGCTTTTCTATGGTGTTCCCATATATTATGGATCTCTTTTCCACATGTTACACAAAGTCAGGATCACGTAAAATGACGGAGAAAGATTTGAACTCAAGGGCCTTGCTTTCTCTTCAAAGATAAGTCTTGATAGAGCTAAGCATATGCTTGAGTGAAGGAACACAAAGGAAGGGTTCGAAATTGAAAATTTATTCATTAACCATGAATGTCTTGCAATAAAATAGATTTCTTATGTTTCATTGCAGGCGATGCACCACTTATGTGCAGTTGTCATTGTTTTGCAAGGAATTTGGAATCACTCATTGTGGGTTCTTGGGGTTGATAGCATATATTTCACTCATTGTGGGTTCTTGGGGTCATTATTATTATACGTCGCTAATATTATAAGATGTGTAAGTAAATAAAATCCAATTTTCGATTATATATTATAACGAAACAGTAAAAACCGTCAATAGATTAATCTATTCCCTACGTCTAGCAAAGGTGAAGCTTAAGAACCGTAATATTCATAGCAATAATCTCATGAGCATCCTTATTTGAGAAGAAGTGAAGTCACCACTTGTCACAATGAATGAGAAAGTAATTTTAAAAAGAATTCTAAAAGGTCAAAATCAACTTTATCTCATACATATTCATACCCATTTTGTTGTAATCAAACTTGGGAAAAGGTGAAGGAAATCTATCACAATAATGATGTCTCATGTTTGAAAAATTTCCATTACTAAACCAAATTTCCAAGAAGTTTGATATATACCTTTTTATTATTTTGTTATTTTAAATGAATTTTTAATTTTATGTTAAAAAGGTAATTTTATATGATTTTATGTATTGATCTTTTAAATATTAAATTAAAGATTATTTAAGTCATGAGTTTTTGATATATATATTTTTATTTTTATTTTTTAAATAGATTTTTAACTTTATGTTAAAACCATAAATTCATATTATTTTATTTAATCACTTTTTTCATATTAAATTAAATATTATTTAACTTTCTAACCCGTGACAAGTTGTTGAAATCGTGAGTTTTTGGGTTAAGGCTCCTTTCAATTTAGTCGATGTTATTCTTTACAACCTCGACGTCGAAGAAGATCTAGCTTGTGGTCCAGTTCTAGATGCAATGGCCATCAAGGAGATGTTACCCCCTCATTCACAAAATGTAGTATGGCTTGGCTTCTTGGTTTCTTGATTTTGCGCTTTCTTAATTTTGAATTTGTTTTTGTGCAGTGAATTTGATTAAGAATAGAGATTTTGAGGAGGAACTTATGGTGATCCCAATGTCAAACCCTGTCGTGCTTCTCTATCCCAACGTGAATGATGTCGTCTCACCTCTTTCGAGATGGATCAACCGTTAAGTACATTGACGCCGAGCTTTTTGTCTGCCCGTAGGGCAAGAGGACCGTGGAGTCCATCCACGGCAAGCAAAGCGCCATATCTCAGATTGTCAGAATGATTCCTAGCAAGCTATACCACCCGATCTTCTCAGTGGGAGATGCTAGGAACACCTGTAACGGGAGTATGACTGTGGAGGCAAGGAAAGCGCATATCTCAAATTGTTAGAACGATTTGTGGAAAGCCGTACAGCCCGAGCTTGTCAGTGGGAGATGCCATGAACACCTGTAAGCGAAGTATGATTGTGGAGGCCTTTGATGGAAAGGAGACGATCAAGGTTCCCTTTGAATCGAATGGAGCCACAACCTTCAAGGATGCAACACTCACTTTCACAGCATGACGAATCCGATCTTGTTCCTGCCATGACGAATTTTCAAACCGTGATTTAGAACGCCAATCTTCAGAGTATAATCAACGTCTCTAATACTCATGCCTTGGGTGTTACCACCGGCTACCCGTCGTCTAATTGAGCCTTCAAAACCAATATGAAAGACACCATGAATCAAATACTCAAATTTCTATCAGATAACGGGGTCCCTTCATGGCCAATGTGTATCCATACTTCAGCCACATCGACATCACAAACGACATTTCTTTGGACTACGCTCTGTTTAATTCCACGTCTACAACAGTGTTGCAAGACAGAGATCACAACTACAACAACTTGTTCAATGCATTGGTTGATACTTTATTCATTCCCATGTCGTACATCAAATATGCATTTCAAATGAGAAGTTTTTGAAACTTAATTTTTCCATTGATGTAAATTTATGTTACAGATCAAAATAAGTTATTTTCTTTAGGTTTCTGATAAAATTTTAGCACTAAATAACTGTAATTAACTTGCAATCACATGTGGCAATATCAAAAACATTGGCACCAGGTAGCTCTTGTTAAAACATTGGCATACGTTAAAGTGTAAGTTGACATGAAGAAACCAAATATTTTAGAAGTAGAACCTAAATATTTATTCCTATTAGGCATATTTATTTAATAGAAACCAGAAATCCCATCCCAATTTATTACTATTGACTGACTGATGATTCGGGACAATCAAGAGAAATCAAATCATGCACGTTACCCAGAAGAGCTTGAGCTTGTTTTTCATATTTGAAGCCGTTAGAATTTGAAGTGTCTGCAGACCAGACAAAGATGCCTTCTAACTTGCCCTTCTGCTTCAGCGTCTTGCACGCCTGAAAGAAGCCATGGTCGGGCAAGAGACCTGTAGCGCCACTCTCTGTATTGAAACTAACGAGTACTCTCCCTCCCTTGTACAGAGATGCCTGAGTATTGTAGTGTTGGATGAACTGTGAAACCGTGGTGAGAGCATCGTAGGCATAGAATTGGAAGTTAACGTAGTCTATGACATGCCCCGTATTTGCTCCATAATGCTTTGTAATGCAACTGAACGACACCTCCGTTGTCGAAGGGAGAAATGGACGCGAAGGAGATGGCTTTGCTCTGCTTTAAATTGGTGATCAAATTCCCGATGCACTCTACAAAGGTGTTAGCATCGGCCTCAAAATGCTCGTAGTCGATGTCGATGCCGTCCAGATGGTATTGTTTGATTATCTTCGACAGCGACGAGACTGCGTTGTTTACCCACGAAGACACTGACGATGGCTTGAATTGCACGGGGTGACCATTGCCTATGCTATCTCCGCCTAAGCTTAGAGCGACATTTACATTAAGAATCCAAAACATAAAAAAACACGTTAAAAGAAAACAAAAACACAAAACATAAAAAAACACGTTAAAATAAAAGAAAAAAAAATATATTATTATTATTATAATATTATATAAACATGGACAGGGTAGGGTAAGGGTGTCGTAAAACACTAATCTTTTGAAACCTTCACCAATTTCTTTCAAAGTTGTACAGAAGTCATCTTTCACTGGTGAAACTTATTTACTAGACATACTTTCTTTCGAGAGGGGAGCCTGTCAAATGAGCACAGTTGGATGAGAGATGAAACGATGTCCATTTTATAGGCTCCCCTCCATCTTTCACTAGCATACATATTACCCACAAGCAGCACGGAGGTGAACATAAAAAGAATTAAATGGAGATAGGATTGAAAATGTGTCATATACAACCATTTTAGTCAAGATTACCATAATAATTATAAGTAATCTCAACATTTTAAACATGTTAAGATTTGGAATTTACTAAAGATTAAGATAATAATTAAGATGAAGATAATAATTATAATTATGATCATAATTAAGACCAAGATAATAATTATAATTATGATAATAATTATAAGTAATTTTAACATTTTCAACTTAAGATTTGTACAAATTTTTGTTTCCTAAATTTTGGTTAAAATTTTAAAACAAGTATTGGAATGGTAGATATGAGTTGTTAAGATTGTACAATAAATAAGGGGAACTCGAGTAGGGAGGGTGGTTAATTTGACCCAAAATGAATGATAATAGTTGGAGGCTTTCCCTTGGCCAATTTTAGGGTTATGACTTACTTGCAACCAAACCTCCAACCAACCTCATCAAGTTGTTCGATTAGCTCGATCACTTTGTATGTAATTGACATGGTTTTCTAGCCACAGTTTCAGAAACCTCTATAGTGCTATAGAACCCTCACATGGTCCGTGTTAAACCCTTTTTCATTTAGGATTGTTGATAAGACCTCCATTGAAATTGCACTTCCTACAAGTATTAAATTAAACAACCATTTGT
>LPNX011073520.1:394142-480429 GCA_001517045.1 Pseudotsuga menziesii | reverse complement strand
AATGATTACGGGTATTCCAAGTGTTTATGACAATGTATTCCCCGCCCCCCCCCCAAAAAAAAAAAAAAATACTACACAATTGTTGAAGAGTATGAGGATACAATTAGGATCATTTTAACCCTGATTAAGAATCCCTCTCTCCTAGTATTTGATGTTCCTATCTGTGATGATGATATATTCAATGGTTTGAAGGGGATCAAGAGTGTCATAATTCCTTATGATGATGTTCTTCGAGGGGGATCTACTAGCCATGACTTGATACTTACACCATTTGAATATCTTTTGGGGTCGAAGAATTCGAATTTGTAGTGATTTGGTGGCGATTGGGAAGTTTAGGTTTTGAGGATTTGATTTTGGGCTTTGGCAACAACGATCCCTTGAATAGGACAAGATATGGGGTTGTTGAATTATGTTCTCTATCATTTGATTCAGTGAACAATTTTTATTTAGGTTTCATTGTTTTCAGATTAGCTGACCATTATTTGTGAATTGAGTTTTGATGTTTGTGTTTGGGAATTGTGTCTAGATAAGAACTAAGTAGCCTAGGTATTGAAAATATGTTTATCTAGATGTTAGTCATCTTGATCCTCTTTTTGGTCTTCCACTTGCTTTTGTTTTCTCCTTCTTTGATTTTGCAATCAATTGTGGAGGTGTTGTTTACCTAGATATTTGTAGAATATTGCATTTTTTATTTGGTTCTTTGTTTGACTAATTTAGAGTTTTTTTTCTCCATATGACAGAAGCATAGTCCTAAATTATTGTGAAACTATACTATTTTTATAAAGAGCACACTCTTGTTATGATATCGATTCAATTGCAAGAAAAGTTTCAAGAAATAATTTGTTTATATGGTTATCTTGCATTGTTCTGATCCATATATTAAAAAGCCAGCTTAAAATCAAATATGAATACACACAATAAACGAACATCATATTCTTACATGTGCATTGGATATTACTAAATGTCACAAGGTTTGAAATTAAAGCTTAATAAATTAGGAAGGTGTTTCAGAAGGGGTTTTAATATGTTAAACCTAGTTTTTATAAAATTTGTATAAAATTAATTCATTTGTCAAAATGTATTCTATATGTTTACCAATCATCAAAGTTGTTATATGATTTTAACTTCTTTTTTTTCCACTTTGGGAAGGAATTATCCACTTAGGTTAAGTATTCTTCTTTATTTTAGGATTCAAACTTTCCTAATGTTTTACAATATGAAAGTTTGAATCCTAAAATTAAATTAGAGTTGTTGGGTGCTTCCACAAGAAAAAGTTGCAGGAAACGAAAGGCATCCATAGAAACTATTCTTGAAGAGAGAGTCCAAAAGCCTCTTAAGAAAAAATGGAAAAGTTGCCTCTAGATATTGCATATTTAGAATACTAAATCAAATAATTCAACCAAAGTTTTAAGTTCAACGATAGATAAGAATCCTTTTGTCTTTACTGAACTACATGAAGTTTTGAAAGTTGAAAATCTTGGTACTCAAATTAGCTTCATCTTTGTATTATAAGGTAAAACAATTAGAAAGCGTTGAATTTGATGATATCTTTGAAAACCATGAGATATTTACATTTTCTCCAAAGTTCTTGGAAGATGAAAGTATCGATATCTTATGAGATGCTTCCAATGGTTTCTCAGATTCATCTCAACATTGTAAGGAAAAAAATCAAAATATACCAAATCTTTAAAAAAAATAGGAATGCCATGAGATATCTACATTTTCCCCAAAAGGTTTGGAAGGTTAGAATCTTGGTACCTTAATTAGATCATTCCTGTGTTATCTTAGTTTTAACTCAACATTGTAAACTAAAACAACTAGAATGCATTGAATAGGAAAATATTTTGGAACAATTTGAATGCATAGAATCTGAAGAATTTTTGGAACCCCATGAGATATATACATATTCCCGGAGGACAACATTTGTAACATATCAATGGGTAACTCGAAAAATGATGTTGTTGCATAAAGCATGGATAATTTTAAGAACCCTCCCCCCCAATTTATATGTATAAAAATGGGCAAATCTTACTGGTATATAGGAAAATTTGAAGGCGATTTTATCAAAAATATAATATGTATATATAATGTTTTGGTGAATCTAATTGCCAATCACCTCTACTAATGAAAAACCGAGGTGAACCAACTGCTAATCACCTCCATGAATGGAAAAATGGGGCGAACAACTTCTCTTCCCTTGCATTACTGGAAAAATGCGGGGGAACTGCCCATTTCCATATTAATTCATGGCTACATTCAAGGAAAAACGAATTTCCCTTTCTTGTGGGTTGGGTTAATTAATTTCCCATGTTGAAGCCATTAATAAATATTGGACTAACTATTAAATTTAAAAAAAAAAACTTCTAATATTAAAAATTCGCCCAAGATTTTTTTGGGACCCCTATAAATTCACCTTGGGCTAAATTTCACCCCTAAAATCATCCCTCACATAAAGACCTTCCATTCAGAATACATTATGGTAATATGATGCTATGATTTGGGATAAGTAGGGAATTTTTTGGCCCCACTTGTAAACCATGATTATCATTTGTTGTGGAACCATCTTTAGAAACTTGCAACATTCGCAAGCATTGTGATGTCCTTGCACATAATTTATTCTCAAGCTGCAATGATGAGTCTGAGTGAAGACCTTCATTTATAATGAAATATGTCCTAGGAAATATCATTCCTCTCATTCATATAAGTACTAATTCAGCGTCATTTTTGCGTATTTCCTTTTATTAATATATTTTCCATCCCTATATAGAATTGTAACGAAATAATATATTTTCCATCCCTATATAGTCTATGTTAAAGGTAATGAAAATTCTATCAGAGTTATATGTTTTTAGGTGTTGTGATACCTAGTCCATGAAATTTATATTTATTTGCATTGGTTCGACAACATCGGAACTACGAGTTTTGGAGACATAACAACATATTCCATGAAAATGTATTGACGGGATTTAAAGGGAACAACTTAAAGGCTTGCTTCTAAGACTTTGTACATTGGTGAACTTGATGAACCATTTGTTTATGAAAGGCTAACTGATGTGAATTTTGATTTCGACATCTACGATTACCAACAACATGTAGGGATCCACCTTGTTTCTAGAATACTAACTTCTTGATGTAAAACTAAAATTAATTGTAAAATACTTTTGTAGTTGATCGTCATTATTCATAGAAATCATCTGAAACAACGATTTTACTTGATGAAAATGTACCGGTATCTCTTGCATTTGGAGAAGAACTAATATATATTAGGGCTAACATGTTTGTAAGTGTATCTTAGTTTTTTTTAATGATTAGGATAAAAATATTTACATTAAGCATTGTCAAAATTGTCAAAACGGTCAAGGGAGTCAGGATGCCGAGGACCCATAAGATGTTGAATTTTTTGTTTGTGGGTCGGGGGATTCAGGATGTCGAGGTCCCATAAGATGTTGAATTTTTTGTTTGTGGCAAAAGGGGAGGCAAATCCAGTATAGTAAATGGTCAATGAGAGAATGAAATGAACCTCCACCTCTGAATTGATGAACACCTTTGAATTTTTTTTTTCATTTATTATGGTTCCTATATTGTATTCCCTTAACATATGGTTGTTGGCACCTACACATAGACACAAACAACAAAATGTTATATTACTCCTTTTCATATTCATAAACAAAACAAGTCTAACCATTTCTTTCAACTATATCTGGATTCCAAAGGCACACACATAATCTTAGTGATAAAGAGCATATTAGGAAGCAAAACGAGGATGGAGAAAAGTTTATGTATCTCCATGGAGGCCATGAAAACTCATAGTAGATGGACTGGATTGATTGGTATTCTGAACACTCGAAGAAATACTATATTGGTTGATATTGTGGTATCATAATGAGGTCACTTTATATAGACCCTTCAAAGCTTCATTGTGTTTATGTTGGGATGAGTGTATTTGATAAACCATAGTTGGTGAGTTGATTTTATCAAACCCTGGATAATGTTAGTAATTAAAAAAAAGTATTGCACATATAAGTAAAGGGAATATGGGATTGGTAGCATGACTAAAGTGTTAAATAAATGTAACTACATAATATATTCTATTTTGTAGTATTATTGTTATTACCCCTTCTGGAGATGGTGTTCCCTCGATTAGGGATGTCATTGATGTAATTGCTCATGTAAAGTCTTGAGTTAAAACCTCCGTTGTAAATTCAGGTCAGTAGTATGCACAAAAGTATTATTAAAATGTAATTTTGTGTCTCCTAAGGCAAGTCGGCCTTGATTGGGAGGAGAAGTTGGCTCTGCTGGGTTATTAGGCTTCTCTATGATAAATATAAATAGGGGAGGCACCTCCCTCATTTGGATACACACAGAACTCAAGCAGTTGTGCTAGAGAGAGAAGAAACAATCTATTTGGAGGAGAGGAAGCAGTCTAGTCTTATTCTTTGGTTCCTACACTGTACATGGGTGAAGTCTATATAGAGGAAGTCTTGTTGGGTTTTCTTCCCCAAGAGGTTTTCCCATAATAAATATTTGTGTTCTCTTTTTGTTATGTTGTGCTTGTTATTCTTTCAGTGATCCTTTGTTCTAATTTAAAAGAAAAGAAAAACTTAACATGGTATCAGAGATAACTTGAAAGAAGACATTGTGTAACAACTCATCATGCAATCCAACAATCTAGTGTTCATTATTCCGGATACCTCCCTCCACATATCAGCTGGAAAATAAGTTCCATTCAACTCGCCCTAGGAGGGCACATTTTTCTGTTGAAGCAGTTTTTCATTCTGAGGATTTTCACTTTTTGACCTACCATTGTTGTCGGGAGAAACTAGGGCATCAAATTTTTTAAGGTTCCATCCTCAGATTCCATAAAATGAAGATACAGTCTAGCTCGCCTTGGGGAGGCACATATTTTCGTCCTCTCAGATCTATAATTGATCTCAGCTTGAAAATTAGGGTTTTATAGTCAAACCCTAGGTCATCTTGAAGTTGGTTCTAGAAAAAATCCTCATACTGGTAAGTACTATCTCCTATATTTCCATTTGAGGTTCTCATTCCTTAAAGAGGACAAACCATACCAAGCTAGATCCAAAGCTTGAGGGAGCAGAGAATTTCAAAGCATGGAAGTATAGAGCTATGCTCATCCTTGAAGAGCATGACCTAGATGGATAAAGCAAAGAAGAGGTCAAGGAACCAGAGGGAGAAGAGGAAAAATCCAAGCAAAACAAGGATATGATCAAAGTCAAGAGGATCATAGATAACTCTATTAAGGATCATTTGATCTCCCAATTGTCCTCAAAGAATACTGTTGGGCACCCTATATGTAAGTTAATTAAAGCTAACATACAAAGTGTTCAATATAAATTGTCAACCCAGGGAAGTCTTTTATTTCAAGGATAATATGCACTATATATGCTTTAAACACTAAGTTGATGTAATTAAATGATCCTACTTTCCTATTCAGCCACGCTCATCCCATAATCCACTTAATCTAATTTACTTTCTCAAGAATATAGCCACAAGTACCTTTTACGATTCTTAATCTAGAATTGAAAGATTCAGGAAATAACATCTAGATTACTCTTGCAGAAAATAAAGTCCTGATTACCAAACCATCTAATGATCCACCCAATTATCTTGATTTAGTTATTCTAGAAATCCAAAGGACATGAATTGAATTCAGCTATTCTAGAAATTCAAAGTATAGGAATGAAATTTTGCAACTATAAAAGCAAAGGAACGAACTGCAAAGATCTACTGAAACAACAATTGAAAGAACTAGGGATGAACAGGGCTGTTACAGCTATCACACAGTTGCATAAGAAACAATTAACCTATACAGTCGACTCACACACGATACCATTGCAGTTTTACAAGAAATGCAATTATTGATTATCCAATGACACACTGTAAATTGATAACTGTTGCAGCTTACTATGAAGAAAGGAAATTATCACAAAACCACACAACATAATAAATATAATACTTAATTAACTCAGCAATCCCTGTGGGAAGGCAGGC
Organism: Pseudotsuga menziesii; assembly: GCA_001517045.1. Taxonomy (NCBI): domain Eukaryota; kingdom Viridiplantae; phylum Streptophyta; class Pinopsida; order Pinales; family Pinaceae; genus Pseudotsuga; species Pseudotsuga menziesii. The sequence continues at coordinate 474,417 of LPNX011073520.1, read as the reverse complement.
CCAACCTTCACACAGAGATGCTGGAAGTAACACACATTGAAACGTTGAGATCTGAATCAAACTCCTTGTATTAAAAATGGCAGATGAATCACGCAACCTCAATCACAGCTGATACAGTAATTTAGTTAAAATCTTCAACCCCTGGCTTAGAATGGTTTCCCATATTTATGCCATTACAATCATAACCTCTTCCTACTATTATCAGGTAGCCATGAAGATCTCTGATCTTCAGGCTGCCCTAGTTACAATAAGCTGTTACAGTCGTGGCAATATGAGCGCATCATATATAGGGAAGATGTTATTTGAGCTAGAAATAATGATCCTGATTGATTGAGAAGATATTCCGTGGATTACAGCTACTTTTGAGCAGCACTGCACTGTTGCCTCCAAATCTGACGCAATCAATTGTAGCTACCCTTGTACAACTCGCATGGACTAATACACTGGGACCGTTCTTTGGGCAACGATGGAATGGATGGTGATTAGTTTTAGCAATGAATGTCCATCCCTCCTTTGGCATGTCCAACCCACTACACCTGTATTCTTTATATCTCGAAGTATCTTTATTAAACCATCATATGTTAGCATAATTTAGGATGTAGGACCCTGATTACCACAATCCTAAGCATTAATAAAATAAGACAATAATTAACCATACCTTTATGACTTGAGGGGCCAAGTGAGGGAAAAACGTATGTTTAGCATGCATAATAGGGTAGGATGAGGCAAAAAGAGGTGGATAAGGGTGGTCAAAAAGGGGCCATTTCTGAGCCCAACAAATACTCCAAAGGAAATGTTTGATGCACTAACCAATATGTTTGAAGGGAAAAACATCAACATGAGGATGACCTTGAGAAACCAACTCAAGGGTTTGAAGATGCAATAACCTCATCAGGAATAACCTCATCCTCCAGTTCATCTGTCTTGATTTGGGTGGCAATTTCAACAGAAATATTCAAAGATGTTGGTTTTTATGTATCAGCATCCTGTTCATCTACTACTTCCTTTTGTTGGAGTTTCTCTTGGGGAGCGTCACCATATTTCCAATCAGGTTGTCCCTGTTCTTCCACAGCTGTAGGTATGGGCTATTGTGTTACAAAGGCACAGACTATGAACTTGTAACCTGACTAGTTAAATATTTCTCCAAACAGGACAAACCACTCTTTCTTCCTCATCACCAACCTCAGCAGGAGTTGATCCTTCTAATTGGTCTGCAGCTTCAACCAATGTGTGCAGCTTCCTTTCACTTTGTTTCCTACACACTTCCGTCCAATTTTCTAATTCCTTCCAAAGTGATTGTACTTCCTCCTTTAATAACCCATTTTCATACAGAAGTCCTTCAATTTGAGGTTCTTCTGCAGTCGTTTCCTATGGGGCGTCATTTGCTTTGGGTCTCAGAATGGGGAACTCGATTTGTGCTTCTAGGGTTTCCCATCTTGCCCGTGCTGCTTCTGCTACTGTAACTGACTTGGTTATTTTTCATCTTATTGGTGGTGATGCCCCTATTTCATCTTTTGATCTCCTCCTTTTTCTCCGTGGTGCTGGACTTTCCAGATTTGCAGCTGATGTAGAAGGGATATCCTCTGTTTCGACATTTTCTTGTTCTTCCTCAATCAGGGTTCCTCCCCATTCAGGGGAAGATTCAATGGTCAACACCTCCATGTTTTCTTCTGTTATCATAGCTCTAACATCTTCGGTTTTAATTATCGTAGCATCTAATGTTGCTCCAGTTTCAGCCTTTGCTGTCAGAGCTGCCCTATTATTTAGTCTTTCTACAGGGTTTTCTTGTACATTCTCCCCCAATTGTTCTGCTTGATCTCTTGACTGATCCTCTGATCCAATCTCATTCCCCCCCCCCCCCCCCCCCGCCAACTAAATTGGAGGGACTCTGAACCTCCTGTTGCTCTGCATTTCCCCCCAACTATTGATTGGCCGACTCTTCTTGGTTTTGAACAGGCCCCATGAGTACAGGTACTTCTATTTCCTCTTCTATTGGAACACCGGGCAAAAGAATGGGTTCCTGAACTTGACCTGTAAATTTCTCCCAGGTTTGGTTTTGTTGAGCAAGGGCCTATAAAATTATTAATTTAATGAGGCCAGGGTGGGTAAGGGAAGAGTTTGGATGCTTGGCTGTTCAAACAAACCCCGCCATATGATGTAAATCATTGATTAAATAAAATGGAATGTTTAGCAAGGCCCTATGACAGAGATGAGATAATAAGGGAAATTCAGAGTAATAAACCGATTGATACCTACCTTCACAAGTGATATAATTCTTGAGCAAAATTACTACTTGATCCCATGGCCGAGGCAGTGACTGTAATGCTATCCCCCTCCGTGACTATTGAATGTGCTCCCCTTCTATGAGAAAATCCTGTACTGTTGCAGGATTGGGGGTTCTTCATCCAAACCAAGCTCTTCCCACCTAAGGAAGGCTAGTGACCTCAGCCACTATTAATTCAGAGACTTCAATACATAACCCCCAAACCTCTGAGTGGGTTTCTGTAAGATTCAAGGCGAATAGTAGAGCTGTCTCATGATGAAACCCATTCAGGCAGTGGAAGAATTCAGTCTAGCCCGCAGCTTGAAAAATAGTTAAAACTTCGGCATTTCTTTTGAGTTCTCGTATGTTTGGAGGTTCATGTCGAGCTGGAATACCCATGTTTGTTTGCCTTCAGAAGTGTGTTGTAGTCCAACATATTACAAATACCGACAATGGAGGTTAAAGCATAGAGTATGCATGAACAGTTGAGAGTGGAGTTGGGTGAATTAGGAAAGTTTCAGAGCATCGAATTATTTGGAATTTATCCCAAATTAGGAAAGGTGGTGGTTATCAGGTAACATAAATAGTCATTAAGTCGCATGAGTGGATGGTTAACGACATGGAGGTGTAATAATGGGCACAGAAAGGAAGGTATGAGTAATATTGTCAGATCCAATTAATACTTAATCAAGTAGATAATCAAAACCATACCTTTGAAAATACGCGATGGATGGTGACCTTTGGAGAATAGTAGAGCGTGTGAAGTGCAACCATTTAAGTGTAATCATTATTGCAGGTATGCTGTAATGACCTTCTCTGCCGGTGAACCAAAACCATCGTGTCAAATTGGTCGAAAAAATGATGAATGCTAGAGTATAAATCGGAATCGTCGTCATCAGGAATCGAAGCCAGATCTGGAGGAGTTGCTAACCATGGTTGCAAAGAGTTCTGCTAATAATGGAGGAGTCACAGCCACAGACCATATAGAAATCAAACAGTTTAGCAAAGTCGTGGCCTTGGATTATAGAAAAATCAGCCAAATGTGGCAGAGTTGCAGCTGCCGGAAAGGTGAAAGTGGACAATAAGTGAAACAGTGTCACAGCTGCCAGAAAAGGTGAAAATGTGGCAAAAGTAAAATGGTGTCGTAGCTGCTGGAATTTTACGGTGTTGCAGCTGCATGGAACGGGGTAAAAGCAGAAGTTTTACGGTGTTGCAGCTACGCAGAATGGGATAAAGGTGGAATTTTTACGATGTTGTAGCTACACGGAACGGGATAAAGGTGAAATTTTTACGGTGTTGCAGCTGTGCAAAACAGGATAAAGGAACGTGTTGTGGCTGCAACAGATTTATTCAAGGAATTTTCTTCTGGTGCAGGAAGTTATAGAAGGACGACCCTGGTCAATAGGCTTGATGATGACCACCACTCCTTAGGTGCTTCCCTACACATTTTATTAAAAAAAAAGGATGAAGTGCAAAAGAAAACGATAACAATAACAGTAAAAAATCAATTTATTTGTGTACAAAAATTCATGTAAGATTTACAGTGATTAACTAAGGATTGACAGGGGCAGAGAAAAATTCCTGCCCTTGTTCTAACTGGTAGTCTGGATCAGCTACAATCTGTGAAGTGAATGCATCCTTTGAAATGGTCTTATGGTACAGTCGCAGCCTATGACCATTAGCAAATAATGGTGCACGATTCTCATCAATGGTTACTAGGTGGACCGTACCATTATCAAATACTCTGTCTACCAGGTATGGGCCCAACCACCTTGTGCGTAATTTACCCTTGAAATCCCTTTTGAATCTTGAATCGTATAATAATTCCTAGTCTCCCTCGCAGAAGACTTTATTTTTGATGAATCTGTCATGCCAATTGGATCTATGTTGCTGGATTAATACTATCTGATCCATAGCAGCTAAACGGTTCTCTTCAAGTTCATTCAATTGATTCAATCTTCTCTTCTAAGGTTCAGTTACATCTAAGTTTACCTCCATAGCTGTATTCAAAGTCTTAATTTCAAATTCAATCGGGAAGACAACACTTTTCCCATACACCAAGTCATAAGGAGACAAACCTGTAGTGTTGCGCCAAGTGGTACGATATGCCCACAATGCTTCTGGAAGCCTATCAGCCCAATCTCTACGATGGATCTTGACTGTCTTGGTAAGGATAGCTTCAATAACTTTGTTAGTGCTTTCCACCTGGCCATTGGCTTGGGGATGGTATGGTGAAGCTATCTGGTGCTGAATATGGTACTTTTGTAGCAGAGCTTCAAATTGATGCGACACAAACTGCGGTCCTCCATCGGTAACCACTTGCTTGGGTACCCCGAAATGGGTAAAGATTTCACAATACAGGAAATCGATCACAGCCTGGTCATTGGCTTTCACCAGAGCCACAACTTCTACCCATTTCGTCATGTAATCGGTACAGGCCAAGATGTAGGATTTCTTCTTGGAATGAGGGTTGATAGGACCAACAAAATCTAAGGCCCATCTATCAAAGGGTTCAACCACCAATTGTGGTTGAAGAGCCATTTGATCTAATCTATTGGGTTGGCCCATCCTCTGGCAACTATCACAAGACTGGAGATATCTTTCTGCATCCCTAAAAAGGGTCGGCCAATAGTAGCCCATTCTCAGCGCTTTGTGTCATGTCCTCGTGTCTGCAAAATATCCCCCATAAGGCTCATCATGGTAGGCCTTCAAAATATGGAATATTTCATCTTCTCTTACACATCTTCTGATCTCAAGATTAGGGCCTGTGTAGAAGAGATGACCGTCTATCCAACAATACTTGGCACTATGTTGAATCATTTTCCTCTTTTCTCTTTTGGACAAATGTGTTGGAAGATTTCCTGCAGCCAAGTAGTTAGCGACATCTACATACCAAGGGGAGTGAGTTGAAACTACAAATAAGTGTTCATCTGGAAAAGAGTCCTTAATAGGTAAATTATCATCACTATTAGTAAAACGAGATAAGAAATCAGCGACAACATTTTCTCTTCCAGGTCTGTCTATAATGGTAATATCAAATTCCTGCAATAATAATAGCCACCTAGTTACCCTGGCATTGGTAACAGGTTTATTCATTAGATATTTGATGGTCGAGTGGTCAGTGTGCAAAAACATAGGATATCCAGTGATATAATGTCGAAATTTGTTAATGGAGTAAACAATGGATAAAAACTCATCCCCGGCAACGACGCCAAAATGTTGGGCACCCTATATGCAAGTTAATTAAAGCTAACATACAAAGTGTTCAATATAAATTGTCAACCTAGGGAAGTATTCTATTTCAAGGATAATATGCACTATATATGATTTAAACACTAAGTTGTTGTAAGTAAATGATCCTACTTTCCTGTTCAACCATGCTCATCCCATAATCCACTTAATCTAATTTACTTTCTCAAGAATATAGCCACAAGTACCTTTTACGATTCTTAATCTAGAATTGAAAGATTCAGGAAATAACATCTAGATTACTCTTGCAGAAAACAAAATTCTGATTGCCAAACCATCTAATGATCCACCCAATTATCCTGATTTAGTTATTCTAGAAATCCAAAGGACATGAATTGAATTGAGCTATTCTAGAAATTCAAAGTATAGGAGTGAAATTCTGCAACTATAAAAGCAAAGGAACGAACTACAAAGATCTACAGAAATAGTAATTGAAATAACTAGGGATGAACAAGGTTGTTACAGCTATCACATAGTTGCATAAGAAACAAGTAACCTATACAGTCGACTGACACACCATACCACTGCAGTTTACAAGAAATGCAATTACTGATTATCCAATGACACACTATAAATTGATAACTGTTGCAACTTACTATGAAGAAAGGAAATTATCGCAAAACCACACAACAGAATAAATATAATATCTAATTAACTCGACAATCCCTGTGGGAAGGCGGGCCCAGCCTTCACACAGAGATGCTGGAAGTAACACACGTTAAAACGCTGAGATCTGAATCAAACTCCTTGTATTAAAAATGGCAAATGAATCACACAACCTCAATCACAGCTGATACAGTAATTTAGTTAAAATGTTCAACACCTGGCTCAGAATGGTTTCCCATATTTATTCCATTACAATCATAACCTCTTCCTACTATTATCGGGCAGCCATGAAGATCTCTGATCTTCAAGCTGCCCTAATTACAATAAGTTGTTACAGTCGTGGCAAGATGAGAGCATCATATATAGGGAAGTTGTTATTTGAGCCAGAAATAATGATCCTGATTGATTGAGAAGATATTCCGCAGATTACAACTACTTTTGAGCAGCATCGCACTGTTGCCTCCAAGTCTGACACAATCTGTTGCAGCTACCCTTGTACAACTCGCATGGACTAATACACTGGGACCGCGTTCTTTGGGCAATGATGGAATGGATGGAAATTATCTTTAGCAATGAATGTCCTTCCCTCCTTTGGCATGTTTGGCCCACTACACCTGTATTCTCTATATCTCGAAATATCTTTATAAAACCATCATATGTTATCATAATTTAAGATGTAGAGCCCTGATTACCACAATCCTAAGCATTAATAAAATAAGACAATAATTAACCATACCTTTATGACTTGAGGGGCCAAGTGAGGCAAAAACGTCTGTTTAGCATGCATAATAGGGTAGGATGAGGCAAAAAGAGGTGGATAAGGGTGGTCAAAAAGGGGCCATTTTTGGGCCCAACAAATACTCCAAAGGAAATGTTTGATGCACTAACCAATACATTTGAATGGAAAAACATCAACACGAGGATGACCTTGAGAAACCAACTCAAGGGTTTGAAGATGCAAAAGGTAGAAACCATGCAGTCATACTTCTCCAGAATATCTCAAATTAAATAACAATTAGAATCCATTGGTGACATGGTAGAAGAAGCTGAAGTTGTGATGACCACTCTAAATGGTCTTCCAAGAGAATGGGATTCCTTCATCAGAGGAATATGTGCTAGAAGAAAGATAACTAAATTTAGCAAGCTATGGGAGGAATGTTTACAAGAAGAAGGAAGGTTAGCAAATATAGAAGAAAAGTTAAATGAAGATGAAGATCATTCTATAGCTGTGCATACAAAGAATGGAAGAAATAAAAGGAAGGATCGAGGGTCTCACATAAGTAGATCACAAGAATTCAAAAGAGGTAAGAAGTTTAAGAAGGATTACTCATCTTATGAATTTTATACATGTCATAATTTAGGACATATCTCCAAACATTTTCCACTTAGAAAAAACAAGTTCAAGAAGAAGAACAGAAAGTTCCAAGCCCATGCAGCTAAAGAAATTGAATCAAATGAAGAAAGGACTAGAGAGAATGAAGACTCTATGAATAATATGTCTTAATATCAGCCCTCATGAGATCAATATCTCATGGAAGTGATACTTGGCTCATATATAGTGGTGCTTCCAAACATATGACAATCCAAAGAGATCCTCTCTCATGCCTCACTCGGAAAGATTATCCACACAAAGTACAGCTTGGAGATAACTATTGATATCCTATAAAAGGAATAGGAGAATCTTCCTAGAAGCTGAAATCCGGTAAGTCCATGAAAATGAAAGAAGTCTTATATGTTCCAGGTCTAAAGACTACTATTCTTTCTATATCAGATCTAGACAAGAAAGGATTCAAAGTTTCCTTTGTAGATGGTGAAGTTCTTATGTGGTCAAAAGGAAGAACTATAGATGATGCAGTTGTAATAGGTATTGAAGAAGGAGGGCTCTACAAACTAAAATGGCATACAAATTCAGCTTTCACAGCTTGTACTATCAGTCCGTGTGAACTATGGCATAGAAGACTTTCTCATGTAAACTACAAATCATTACCAATTGTGAGAAAGGTAGTAACATGTCTACCAAAAATCTAGATCAACAATGAATGGGTATGCAAAGGATGGAGGCTCAAGGGAAAAAGACCAAGAATCCATTTCCAAGCAGTAATAGTAAAACAAAAGGGATCCTACAGATTGTCCACTCAAATGTGTGTAGACCAATGTCAACTACTTCCTTAAGTGGGTATGTCTATTAGGTCTCTTTTATTGATGACTACTCATGTAATACTTGGATATATTTATTGAAAAGGAAAGATAAAGTATTTGAAAAGTTCAAAGAGCTCAAAGATCTTGTGGAGAATCTCTCTTAAAAGAATATTAAGATATTAAGATCAGATAACGGAGGAGAATTCACTTCAAATGAATTCAAGGACTTCTGCAAAGAAGCTAGGATTAAGAGGGAGCTTACTACATGCTATAGTCCTCAACAAAATGGAGTAGCAGAAAGGAAGAATAGATCTATCATGGAATTAGTCAAATCCATAATTCATGATCAAGATCTACCCATGTATTTATGGGCTAAAGCAACAAAGATCGAAGTCTATGTTCAAAACAAATTATCCCACAATGCACTTGGAAACAAAAATCCAAAAGAAATGTTTACTAGTGAGAAGCATGAAGAGAATGGATTAAAGGTATTCGAGTGGGAAAAACAATTGACCTTACACATCTCCTTTTTGTTGATGATGTACTATATTCTATTTTGGATATGGCGAAGAAATTCAAAGGTTATTGGACATGTTGATCACATGTTTATTGCCATTCCTGTTGCAATAAATGTACATAAATATGCTATCTATATTCAGCACTTGAATGGCTCCATGGACATTGAATTAGAAGAGAGTTTTGCTTTCATGAGAAAGCAGTTAGAGGAGGGACTCAAGTATCTAGGGTACGCCCTCAAGTCAAACAATTATTTTGGTTGTAATTGGAGGTGGCTAGTTGCATAGATGAGAACAATATCAATATCTAGTGCACATCTGGTGTCACTGATGGTTGTCCCGTGGTGGAAGATCGGTTTTAATCAAGGATGTTCTAGAAGCCATTCGAGTATATTGGCACTTGTTGGCCCAAATCCCTAAGGGTGTATTAGAGAGAATCCAGAAATTATGTTACAATTATCTCTAGAGAGGTGAAAGAGCTTACAAAGGGCTACGCATGGCAAGTTGCAAAATTATTGCACTACCGAAAGACAACGGGGAATGGGGACTATAGGACATTCATAAATTCGGTAGGAAGTAAAATAGGACGTTATTTAGGAAGCGAAGCTCGACATTGTTTAGGAAGCAAAGTTGGACGCTATTTTGGAAGCAAAAAAATAGACATTATTTTGGAAGTCATAAAGGATGATATCTAGGAAGCAAAAGAAGACCTTTTTTGAGACGCTTTACTTTTTTTCCGTGCCTGGGACGCACATTTGTTTCAAAGTTATACGAAAGTGACCTTACCAACATACCAAGAGGCAGCACGGAGGTGAACTTAAAATGAATTAAATTCAGATAAGGATGGGATATGTGTCAGATACAACCATTTATTATTATTATTATTTTTTAAAATTTAAAATTTAAAATGATTATGGAAATGATTATAAGTAATTTAAATTAAGAAATTTAAACAGATTATGATAATAATTAATATTATTATTATTATTATTAAAATTTAAATGTTTATGGTAATAATTATAACTAATTTAAATTAAGAAATTTAAAAAGATTATGATAATAATTAACAGTTATCTCAACATTTTAAACATGTGAAGTCTTGGAATTTTGTAAGTCAAGGCTATGATAATAATTACAATTAATTTTCATATTTTAAACATATTAAAATTTGGGATTTTATTTTTAATTTTATTAAAATTTTAAAAAAATTATTGAAATATTAAATAAAAATGGTTAAAATTAGACAATAAGTATTTAAAGATCATAAATCAATATATACATTTAAAAATACAATTCTAAGAAAGAAAATTTCCAATTTGACCAAAAGTTATATAATGGAATCATAATAGTTCAAAAATCCAAATATTATAATGTTTTAACTACTTTAAATAAACACCTTATAAAAAATTTCCATTTATATTATTTAAATGGAAATTATCATAATAAATATATCCTAAATAATTATGTCATAAGGCATTTTCATTAGTTTAATTATCTTAGGTAATTTTACTTAAGCACTTGTGAAACTCTCGATTATGTCGATTTAAGGGTTGTGGCCTACCTACAACCGACCTCATCAAGTTGTTCAATTAGATCAATCACTTTGAGTGTATTTGACCTGGTTTTCTAGCCACTGCTTTGGAACCCTCTATAGTGCTACAAAACCCTCCCCCGATCCATGTGAAACCCTTGGTCATTTAGGGTTGTTGATGGGATCTCGATTGAAATTGCACTTCCCATGGTTATTGAATTGAACGAACCTTTGTGTTGGCCCTACCTTCCTTTGCGCCACCACATCCCATCTACCATCTTTATTATATGTATGCATTATGCCTAAGCTACCCTCGCCAACTTATGTTTCATATATATTGTGTCAATATCATTGTTTTGTGTTTAGGTATTCACTTCTAGCATTTGACCTTGAACTTCCTGAAACAATCATAAAGTTTTAAATATCTCCGAGTCTCTACGATACCAAAATCTTCTCCAACATCAAAAGCTTCATCTATGTTCAAAATTTTCAATTTGAAATCCATCCTATTGTGGGTTTTTCTTATCAATCGTGGAATTTAATTTATTGGCCTTTCAAAACTCATGATGATTCAAATCATCAACCTGTGAAATGGATGACCTATGCAATTTGTTGCAGGGGGAATATGGTCTAAAATCCCAAGGCAAAGAGGTGCTAATGTCCACACAAAGGAGCACCCATGCAAGGATTATAGGTATTCCAAGTGTTTATGGCAATGTATACTTCCTATGTTGCCTTAGTTTCAACTCAATATTGTAAAGGTAATGCATTAAATATGAACATATTTTGGAGCCCTGTCAGATTTCCACATTTTGCATAGAAATTTTGGAAGATGAATCAAGCATCTTGTTGTTGATTGTACAGCATCATGAGTCATTTTCCAAGACTTGTGTGGTATCAAGTCAAGGCATTGTGTTGTATCAAGTCATAAGTATCCTCATATGATTGAGTTGGTGATGTTGTATTGTAGAACTTGTCAATAATATCAAGCTGAGTCTTGTGAGTAATATCAAGACTGCTCTTGTGTTTTATCAAGAATGTGGACTTGTGTTGTATCAAGTCTAGACTTGTGTAGTATCAAGTCAATGATTCTCATAGACGACACCCTATGAGAATGCATCTCCAATTATGGAAATGATCTTGTGTTGTATCAAGATTGAAATCTTGTGTTGTATCAAGATTGTGGACCTCCATCTGTTGACATGGTTATACTATGTGATATATTGCTAGTCATGCTCACTAAGTGTTATAAGTCTCCTTTAGGGATTAGATACCCCTAGACTGAATTACTTTAGCATATGCCTATATGATCTGGGGTAATATATATGATCATCCGTATGTATGGACTAATTCTTCCAAGTATGATATGATAAGATGGATGAATAATACACATATGAACCATGCATTAATTAATTAATGATAATGAGATAAAGCATATAAAAAGTGAATTTGAATTGCCCATGCAAATGTCTGAGTGAACTCCAGTTATAAAGCTTCAGTAAAATACAAATGTCTCAATCAATTAGTCAAAGCACTATTTGAACTATTAATGAATGTAATCAATTAAGTAAATAAGAGCTTAATGTTCATCAATCAACATGCATCAGTTAACTAAAGAGATCCATGCAAAAGTTATTAAGAGAAATGGTACATGAATGGCACTAAGAGTGAAGCACTAATGTCACTTAAGTTAGCCTATTAACTAACTGATCAACAGTCAGTTAAAGATTGAGTTCAAGTTAGTTAACATTCAGTTCAAGTCAGTTAATATTTAGTTCACTTTCAGTTGAAGCCGATGAGCATTCAGTTAAAGCTAATTGAGGAATGTAAGGGCGCTAATGTTTGCATGGAGGCATTTCAAGTTAGCTCCTCCTTGCGAATGCACTATGTGGTGCTCTCAATATGTTTAATGAGCCTCCTACGTGCTACCTTCTACATGATAGATGTTTTGGCTTGTTATTAATATGCTAGGAATATGGCAAGTTCAATACATAGTTGCATACAATTGTTTTTGTAGGGTTACATTGGGTCTCTCATCTCTACTACCGTGGTGATATTTGTTAAATGTACAACATCAGGAGTCATTCTCGAAACTTGTGAGGTATCAAGTCAGAAATTTGTGTTGTATCAAGACTACAAACTTATGTTATATCAAGTCAAATGATTACCATATACAATACCCTACAAGATGGATCTCCTTAACTGGATATGGTCTTGTGTTGTATCAATACTGGAGACTTGTGTTGTATCCAGTCATGAGGATGTACTATGTGATGTATTTCTAGCCATGTTCACTACGTGATATAAGTCTCCTTTAGGGATTAGCTACCCCTAGAGTGAATTACTTTAGCATATGACTATATGACCCAGGGTGATACATATGATTATTAGTATGGAACAATTCTTCTAAGTATGATATTTGACTGCAAGTGTGACTGTTGAGTTACAGAGCGAATTGAACAAGCTTCTACACAGGCTCGGGGGTCCTAAAGCAAGTAATCTTACCTGCTTTTAGAAGACGGTTGGGAGGAATGGTCTTCTTTGGATATTTGTTCCCTTCGAAAGTTAATAGGTTCTATATTATTCAGGTTTATTATCTTTAATTCATTTTCTGTTTATTTCTGAAGGATTTTAAGAATAATGAAAGTTTCCATAACTGTTATTGTTTTTGAAATAAAGTAGGAAAGTTTTATTTCCTGTAAATTATAAGTAAAGTACAGGAGAAATGGATTCTACTGTTTAAGCAGTTCTTCATAGTAGGAATTGTAAACTATATTTATTTAGTACTTCAAAACAAAATCATTTTATTATAGATATCTTCACCTAACATCAAATATTATACATAGATAATAAATGGTTAGCATTCATTTAGTTCTTTGATAAAATCATACAGAAATAACCAATACATTTAAGAAATCGATCATCGTTTTCAACTGAACAATGATTTATTTTTATAGTTAGGTCTTGCCTTAGTTAAATACAGTGAAGCCCTAAATCAAAATTTATAACATGCCAAAGAAACCCCAGTTTTAGATTTGAAAACTCTATGGCTTCCAGCTAAGGGTTGGAGACCCATAGAAGTAAAATATAATATGAAAAATAATATTTACTCAGTATCAATTTATTACAGCCGAAAGGCTTATAGTTTCCAAAAGCGCTTTAGGAATAAACACTTACAACTAATGCAATGGTAGATTTGATCTAACCACAGATCCAAACAAACTATGTATAATTTTAAAATGCTTTTTACAGTATATAAGAAAAGAACAAACTCTATATAATTTACTATCTAAGAATTTTTAACAGGTCGAGGTTTCGAGGCCTGTAAGGATAAATTTCCAGGAACTTTATTTTAATAACTAAAACCTACAGTGAAAACACCCTAAAATCAAACATCAAAGAACACGTCATAACAATTTTGTAAAAACCAGAATGGCATTCTTTTAAAAAAAAACATGAACGCAGTAGTTGTAAACCAAAACAACACAAATTCTTTTACATAATAAATAACAGTATATCAAGTTTATAGAGTAGTACTTTGAAGGATTTTAAACAAAAGCAAAAATCACAGCAACTGTGTATTTCCCATAAACCTTGTTCAAATCTTACAGTAATAATTTCAATATTTCCAAACAACTGCATTACAACTTCCCACACAGACTCCACGGTCTGTAAACAAAGGGGATTTAAAAATATTTAACTATGTGTAACCCCTATCATAGCCCAAGGGATTTTAAAATAAAAACAACATATATCTCTTCCATTAACACTCTCGAGGAAATAAACGAGAGCGTTTACCATCGAACAAAGGGGGCTCATAGATACCCTTGTATCTCCTAAAACGAAGCCAAACCAAAAGAACTTTGTTCCAGCTTTTACATTTATCATTCACACCTTAGACCATCAAGAATAGTAGGGTTTCAAGGATTTTAGGTCTTACCAGGACCCTCCGACGCCAAGCACCCTCGACCCGAGCTCACTTCAAGACAAGCTTCTTTGAGAAGAGACTGTCGAAAAACTCCTTCCAGTCAAACAACAAACAGAGGTTAAACTCATGGTTTCGACATTATAAAATAAATTGCAGAAAACTTACCCTCAGCGACAATTTCTCTGCGAAGGGATGAGGCATGGAGTCAAAAACCATCGGTGTAGTGATTAAATGGTTCACATTTTTGTATAAAGGGTTGCGTGGTCATTGGCATACCATCACTGGAAGGGCCGAGAGCTCTCAACTCTCCCCACTAGTTCAACACGCAAAAGATAACACGGAAAAAAAAAACCTTTGGATTTTTCGATTAGAGTTTATTACCTTTTAACTCCTTTACAACTGGATGGCACCACAAGCTATCACTTGGGCGCTTAAATATTTCTAACTACCTCCACATGAAACAAAACTTCGCTACCTACTCGCTATAGTTTAAAGTGATGACAAATCATGGTATAAGTAAGTCAAACTAGATCAAGCATATTATAAACTGATCATTTCATAGTTACGGTGCAAAAATCATATTTGAACTCTTTGTTTTTCCTTTAGCCATGTTAGGGTCACCTTGATACTTATTTACCTTTGGCTCTTTAGTTGTTTAGAAACACAAGGGAACTAATCCTCTTTTGAAAACACTTGCAATAATACAAGGATTAAAATGCATTAGCTTACATAAGCTAAGTAAGACCTATAGCCTTTTAACCCTCGCATAAAGCATTAAAGCATTAAAACATGGTGAATCTATCCTTCTGGATTTACATTTTTAGCACACAAACTATAACTTACGACAAGGCAGGCATGACACATCAACAATTGAAATCAAGTAATTTATCATAAGACTTAAAAACTGTATCCTAGTATCATTTATGAAGTTATTCAAGTTTTTAAGTATTGGATTTCACAGAATTTTCATTATAATCTAAGTCCTAAGTTGATAATGAGATGTAGGGTTTATAATCAATCATAAAATCTATGTAAGCCAGGTATTGATTCATAAATGGATCTAATCACTCTTTAACAATTTTTTTTATAATATTTTAGTTGTTACATGTGGTATCAAAGCATGGATTTCAAACACTAGGCCTGAAGTTGGCTCAACTCGCATGATCAATACAAAAAAATCACGGGGACTTCACTTAGTGAACCTCTCACATAGCACGTGCGATCGTGGGATATTAAAGAACACCCTTAATTTCCAGAGATATTACTCCAAAGTCTTTTTGTTGAAACCCCCTCTCAATACTTAAAACCTCCTCCCCACCCCTTTTTATACCCCAATCCTTATAAACCACCCTACCCACCCTCACCTTAAACCCCTCACCCCCCCTAATACCTGCAATATATTCGTTCAATTTTTGATAATTTTAAAACCCACAATATGAACTAACGTGATAGGATATTGGTCAATATGTGAAGCCTCCGTGAAAAAAATGAAAACAAATACTAACTTATGTTTAAAAATTGTTTTTGTACATAAATATAAATATTTGTTTTGTAGGAAATGGAAGGAATAGAGGCATCTGCCGAGGATGGATCAGATCATAATGAACAAAATAATCCAAATAATTTATATGTGGAAATAAATGATCACTCATCTGAATTACATTAAAATGTAAAAGACTTAAAGGCTGAACTGCATAATGTTAAGGAATATAATGAAAGAATCCTAAGAGCACAGGAAGAATTAAATCAAATATTACTGGATAAAATACATAATGAAGGAAAGGATAAAAGAAAAGAACATGAATCTGAATCTGTAACTATATCCTACAAGCATAAAGGTAAAAAGTTAAAATTCTCTGATAATGAAAGTAATTCCTCCCCAGGAATTAATGTTAGGTCACACAAAGAGAAACATAAATATTCCAGTAAAAGTAGTGATAGTGACAACAACCATTAAACGAGAAAATATAAACCTTGCGAAGAAATTTTAGGAGAGTTTAAGAAGATAAAACCCCCAGTGTTTAATGGTGAGGTGGAAAAAGGAGAAGAAGTCGAGGCATGGCTGCCAGGGATGAAAAAGTATTTTCAAATCTATAATTACTCAGACATGATGAAATTTAGAATGGTTATTTATAACTTAACTGGAAAAACTGATATATGGTGGTAGGATATAAAAAGAGTGAAAAACATTAGAGAAAAGTATGTAAATTTGAGGACTTTTAAGAAATACTTTAAAATATATTTTTTGTCTAAACAATATTACGAAGAAAGGGATAATAAATTTTACGATCTTAATTTAGGTTCAATGTCTATGAAGGAACTAAGTAGGAAATTTTTCAAGTTTACTACGATACGTACCTTATATCATCGAAGAAAATCCTAAGATACAGAGGTTTTTGAGTTGTTTACCTTTTAGCTTCAAGGACAAAATTGAATACGACAATTCAAAAACCCTTGAGTAAGCAATGAGGAAGGCTAATTTTTGTTTTGAACAAAGAAGAAATAAAAGAGAAAGTGTACTTAATTGGAAGATTAAAAGAACAAATAAATTTGAACAAAGAAGAAAAGGCTTCAAGTCCAACAAAAATGTCGAAAATAATTCCCGAAACTATCTCAAGAATACTTATGAGGGGACATACTTTAAAAGTAATACACAACGGAATTTTATAGCAACAAAGAATAGAGACATACCTAACAATCATGTTAAAAATAATGAACAAAGAGAACCTGTAAAATGTTGGGAGTGTCAGGGACCTCTTTATGCGAAGGACTGTCCAAACAGAAAGAGGAATTTCAACAATGTGCATAAAATATAGGAAGAAGCAATTGTTGGTGACATAGCGAACAAGATGTCCAAAATTAATGCAGTGTTGAAGAATCGACGGGTTGGTCACCAAAAATCTATGGTTGAAATAGAAGGTATGATAAAGAACAAAACTATTTCTATTTTGATAGACCCAGGTGCTAGTTTAAGCTATGTTTCACCTAGTATAGCAAAAAGTTGTAATTTGCATTCGAATAAGTTTGAAAAATCTGGGCTGGTTCAGTTAGCTACAGGAACCAAGAAAAGGGCAGTTAGCTATGTTGAAGATTGTGAAATGTTTATGAGTCAATTCAAAACTCAAGTTAAATTAAATGTAGTAACTCTATGATCATATGATGTTTTAATAGGTATGGACTGACTGGAAAAACACATAGTAGTTTTAAATTTCTTTGAAAAAACTTTTACATGCTTAGATGGAAAAGGAGAAACATTTATAGTGAAAGGAATACCTAGGAAAGTTTATGTTAGACAGATTTCAGCTTTACAAATGAAAAAGTTTGTACGTAAAGGTTGCAAAGTTTTTGTTGTACATGTAATGAATGATGAACAAATTAATAAAGAAGATAAATTAAAATTTGATGATACACCCATTTTAAAAGAATTTTCAGATGTATTCCCGGAAGAGATTCCGAGATTACCTCTGAAAAGAGAATTGGATTTTACTATTGAATTAGTACCTGGATCTATACCCAATTCAAAGGCTCCTTACCAGATGAATATCCTAGAACTTAATGAATTAAAATTACAACTATAGGAGTTAATAGATAAAAATTACATAAGACCAAGTGTATCCCCTTGGGGAGCACCTATCTTATTTGTTAAAAATAAAGATGATACCTTAATCTTAGGTATAGATTATCGTTAGTTAAACAATATGACAATTAAATACAAATATCCATTGCCCGCTTAAATGATCTGTCCGATCAGATACGCGGAGCAACGATATTCTCGAAAATAGATTTGAGATCTGGATATCATCAAGTCATAATTAAATATGAAGATCTATTTAAAACTGCATTCAAAACCCATTGTAGACATTATGAGTTTGTGGTTATGCCATTTGTGCTAACGAATGCTCCAACATCTTTTATGTGTTTAATGAACAATGTTTTAAGTAAGTATTTGGATAAATTCATAGTTGTCTTTATCGATGACATACTAATTTATTCAAAAACAAAAGAAGAACATGATGAACATCTACATATAATATTACAAGTTTTGAGAGAACACAAATTGTACACTAAGTTTAGTAAATGCGAATTCTTTAAAAATAAAATACAATATTTAGGCCATGTGATATCCAAGGAAGGGATATCAGTGGATCCTGATAAAATAAGAGAAATACCGGAATGACATGTTCCTAAGTATGTATCATATGTATGATCGTTCATGGGGATTACAGGTTATTATCGAAAATTCATAAAAGGATTCTCGAGAATCGTGAATCCCATAACATCCTTACAGAGAAAGGGAAAAATATTTGTATGTGATTTAAAATGTGAATAAAGCTTTAAAAAGTTAAAAGAATTATTAACCACTGCACCTATCTTAAAAATAGCATATCCAAATAAATATTTTGTTGTATGTACGGATGCATGCAATGAGGGCCTAGGTGGAGTGTTAACGCAAGAAGTTCATGTAATAGCATATGAATCAAGAAAGTTAAAAATACATGAAAAGAATTATGCTACCTACGATTTAGAGTTGGTTGTTGTAATGCATGCCTTGAAAATGTGGCGCCATCATCTAATAGATAGAATATTTTTATTAATGTCTAATAACATAAGTTTGAAATACTTGTTTGATCAACAAAATCTGAACGCAAGGAAAGCAAGATGGATAGCTTTACTTAGGGCATATGATTTCGAGATCAAACATATAAAAGGAAAAGAGAATAAGGTGGTTGATGGCTTAAGTAGAAATGCAAATTTGAATTTTATAGCCGCTTTTAGCAGCTATAAAATAGATTTGGATGATAAGTTTGAAGACGGAGTAAAAATGGATAAAAATTATCAAAATTTAAGAGAAAAGGTTACAGAAAATGAATTTGAAAATATAAAAACATATTTTAGTTTGAATGAAAAAGGATTAATGCTGTATAAAAACAGATTATATGTACCCAATGTACTAGAAATTAAATTGATGATCTTAAATGAAGTATATGAGAGTCCTTACTCAGGACATCCTAGTTACCAAAAGATGATAACAATGCTAAGAAAGGACTATTTCTCGCCCAATATGAAAAATGAATTGGTTGAATATATAGTTAGGTGTATAGAATTCCAACAGGTTAAAGTTGAGCATTGACACCCAATAGGACAATTGAAACCAAATGTACCAATCCCAGATTGGAAATGGGAAATTATCAGCATTGATTTTATAACAGGACTACCTAAAAATCAAAAGCAAAATGATTATGTGATGGTACTGGTAGACAAACTTAGCAAGGCATCTCATTTTATACCTGTTAAAAGTACTTATAAGGTTGTTAATATTGCTGATATTTTTACGAAATAAGTTTTTTGTTTGGATTGAATTCCTAATATGATAATTTCTGATAGGGATCCTTTGTTTACTGGTAATTTCTGGAAGTCGTTGTTTAAAGGATTGGACACTAAATTAAATTTTATTACCGCTTATCATCCGCAAACGAATGGACAAACATAAAGAGTAAATCAAGTTTTAGAAGATATGTTAAGGATGTGTGTTAGGGATCATCCAAAGAAATGGGAAGAATATCTGCACTTAGTCAAGTTTGCATATAACAATCATTATCAAGCTTCAGCTAAATTTGGTCCTTTTGAAATAATGTATGGTAGGAAGTGTAATACTCCAATTTCATGGAGTAATCTGGTTGACATATTAATGTTAGGACTTGACTTGTTAAAAGAAATGAAACTAACAGTGAAATAGGTAAAAAGCAATCTGAAAATTGCACAGGAGAAATAAAAGAGTCATGTAGACCTTAAAAGAACTCAGAAAGAATTCCAAGTAGGTGAGAATTTTTTTGTCAAGGTAAAACAGAGAAAAACATCCTTGAAGTTGGCGAGTTGTGCTAAATTAGCACCCAGGTATTGTGGACCATTTGAAATATTGTCAAGAGTTGGACCAGTGGCTTACCAATTAGCTTTGCCACCTAATCTCAAAATACATAACAGATTTCATATTTATATATTGAAAGCGTATCTACATGATGCTACTCATGTAATCGATTGGAATGTTATCTTGGTAGAGCAAGAAGGATATTTTCAGGTGGAACTAGATTGTATCCTCGATTAGAGAGAAATTTTTCTTCCGGAATCACACAAGTGGACAAGTAAAGGTACAATGGAAGCACCTTAGTCCAGATGAAGGAACCTAGGAATTGGAATCATATGCGGGAAGCATATCCAATTTTGTTCTAGGAAGACTCGGATGACATTTAAACAAAATCGAGGACGATGTTGAAATTAATAGGGGGTGTTTTTAACCCACCTAGAACTAAAAACATTTTATTTCACGAAAAGAAATTACTTCAAAATTTATTGTAAAGTTTTATGTTATTGACCAAGGATGGTCAAATATGACTGTAATTGAATATTTTATTATTTAATAATAAAAGAAGAGATACCTATCCAAAGAGGGTTGTTGAAGAGTGTTCATTGACCCACTAGGAGGAATGATTTGGTGTAGAAGGAAAAAATGACAAATGGTAGCAACAACATTCACTTTCTAGCTGATGGAGGAGGCAACTTCCCTATAATTGTGCTCATGTTTCCAGAAAAGGAGGAACTGAGCAGGTGGTTCATTAAAATAAAAAATTGACCCAAATACCTAGGCAAGCACATATATCCATCGAATGAGAAGGAGGCTCACAGACATTCTAGAGACAAAAAAACTTGTGATTTATGCACACTGAAAAGTTAGGCACACAAGAGGAATTCGATGAGGGGAAAGATAAAGTGAATTGCTGGATTTTTTCACTGCAAGTGTGACTATTGAGTTACAAAGAGGATTGAACAAGCTTCTACACAGTATCTTCATCTTGGTGGTTCAATGAACAGGCTCGGGGGTCCTAAAGCAAGTAATATTGGCTGCTTTCAGGAGACAGTTGGGAGGAACGATCTTCTTTGGATATTTGTTCCCTTTGAAAGTTAATAGGTTCTATATTATTTCGGTTTATTATATTTAATTCATTTTATGTTTATTTTTTAAGGATTTTATGAATGATGAAAGTTTTCGGAATTGTTATTGTTTTCGAAACAAAGTAGGAAAGTTGTATTTCCTATAAATTATAAGTTAAGTACAGGAGAAATGGATTCTACTATTTAAGAAGTTCTTCATAGTAGGAATTGTAAACTATATTTATTTAGTACTTATAAATAGATCATTTTATTATAGATATCTTCACCTAACATCAAATATTATACATAAATAATAAATGGTTAGCATTCTTTTAGTTCTCTGACAAACTCATACAAAATAAACCAATAGATTTAACAAATTTGTCATCATTTTCAACTGAACGATGAGTTTTTTTTTATAGTTAGGGCTTGCCTTAGTTAAATACAGTGAAGCCCTAAATCAAAATTTATAACATGGCAAAGAAACCGCAATTTTAGATTTGAAAATGCTATGGCTTCCAGCCGAGGGTTCGAGACACCCATAAAAGTAAAATATACATATGAAAATAATATTTACTCAGTATCAATTTCTTACAGCCGAAAGGCTTATCGTTTCCAAAAGGGATTTATGAATAAACACTTACAACTAACGCAGTGGTAGATTTGATCTAACCATAGATCTAAACAAACTCTATATAATTTTTAATAGGGTTTTTATAGTATAAAAAAAGAACAAAGTCTATATAATTTACTATCTAAGAATTTTTAACAGGTCGAGGTTTCGAGGCCTGTAAGGCTAAATTTCTAGGAACTTTATTTTAATAACTAAAACCTACAGGGAAAACACCCTAAAATCAAACATAAAAAAAAATGTCGTAACCATTTTGTAAAAACCAGAATGGCATTCTTTTCAACAAAAACATGAATGCAGTAGTCATAAACCAAAACAACACAAATTTGTTTACATAATAAATAACATTATATCAAGTTTGCAGAGTAGTACTTCGAAGGATTTTAAACAAAAGAGAAAATCACAGCAACTTTGTATTGCCCATAAACCTTGCTAAAATATTACAGTAATAATTTCAATATTTCCAAACAACTGCATTACAACTTCCCACACGGACTTCTGTAAAGAAAGGGGATTTAAAAATATTTAACTATGTGTAACCCCTATCATAGCCCGAAGAATTTTAGAATAAAAACAACATATATCTCTGCCATTAACAGTATAGAGTAAATACACCAAAGCATTTACCATTGAATAGAGGGGCCTCGTAGATACCCGTGTATCTCCCAAAATGAAGCCAAATCAAAAGAAATATGTACCAATGTTTCATTTTATCATTCACACCTTATACTTTTAAGGACTGCAGGGTTTTAAGGATTTTAGCTCTTACCAGGACTCTCCGACGCCAAGCACCCTCGACCCAAGCTCACTTCAAGCCAAGATTCTTTGAAAAGCGACCTTCGAAAACCTCATGCCAGTCAAAAAACAAACAGAGGTTAAACTCATGGTTTCGACATAATAAAATAAATTGCAGCACACTGAAAAATAACCATGCAAAGGACCAAACTTACCCTCAGCAACAAGTTCACTGCGAAGGGCAGAGGCATGGAGTAAAACATCGTCGGTGTAGAAATGAAATTGTTCATAGTGTTGTATGAAGGGTTGCGTGGTCATTGGAATACCACTATTGGAAGGGATGAGAGCTCTCGACTCTCCCCACCAGTTCAACATGCAAAATATAACACAGGAAAACTAAACCCTTTGGATTTTTTGATTAGGTTTTGTTACCTTTTAACTCCTTTGTAGTTGGATGGCACCACAAGCCATCACTTGGGCGCTTAAATCTTTCTACCTACCTCCACATCAATCAAAACTTCACTTCCCACTCGATATAGTTTAAAGTAATGACAAATCATTGTATAAGTAAGTCAAACTAGATCAAGCATATTATAAAGTGATCATTTCATAGTTACGGTGCAAGAATCATCTTTGAACTCTTTGTTTTTCCTTTAGCCATGTTAGGGTCACCTTGGTACTTATTTACCTTTGGATCTTTAGTTGTTTAGAAACACAAGGGGACTAATCCTCTTTTGAAAACACATGCAATAATACAGGGATTAAAATGCATTATATTACATAAGCTAAGTAAGACCTATAGCCTTGTAACCCTCGCATCGAAATAGGGTTTGTAGGCAAAGGCTTAAAACATTAAAATATGGCGAATCCATCCTTATGGATTTACATTTTTAGCAGACAAACTGTAACTTACGACAAGGTAGGGATGGCAAATGAACAATTGAAATCAAGTAATTTATCATAAGAGTTAAAAACTGTACCCTACTATAATGTCATATGAATCATTTATGAAGTGATCTTGTTCAAGTTTTTAAGTATCATATTTCATGGAAGTTTTCATTATAGGCTAAGTACTAAGTTGATAATGGGATGTAGGGTTTATAATATATCATAAAAGCTATGTAAGCTAGGTATTGATTCATAAATGGATCTAAACACTCCTTAACAACAAAAAAATTGAATTTTTGAGCTGTGACATCAGGGGTCATTCTCCAAGACTTGTGTGGTATCAAGTCAGGACATTGTGTTGTATCAAGTCATAAGTATCCTCATATGATTGAGGTGATGATGTTGTATTGTAGATCTTGTCAGTAATATCAACCTGATTCTTGTGAGTAATATCAAGACTGCTCATGTGTTGTATCAAGAATGTGGACTTGTGTTGTATCAAGTCTAGACTTGTGTAATTTCAAGTCAATGATTCTCATAGATGACACCCTATGAGAATGGATCTCCAATTGTGGAGATGATCTTGTGGTGTATCAAGATTGAAGTCTTGTTTTGTATCAATATTGTGGACATCCATATGTTGACATGGTATTACTATGTGATACATTGCTAGTCATGGTCACTAAGTGCTATAAGTCTCCTTTAGGGCTTAGATACCCATAGACTGAATTACTTTAGCATATGAATATATGGTCCGGGGTAATATATATGATCATCAATATGTATGGAATAATTATTTTGAGTATGATATGATAAGAGGATAAATAATACACATATGAACCATGCATTAATTAATTAATGATAATGAGATAAAGCATAGCAAAAGAGAATTTGAATTGCCCATGCAAATGTCTGAGTGAACTCTAGTTATAAAGCTTCAGTAAAATACAAATGTCTCAATCAATTAGTCAAAGCACTAGTTGAACTATTAATGAATGTAATAAATTAAGTAAAGAAGATCTTAATGTTCATCAATCAACATGCATCAGTTAACTAAAGAGATCCATGCAAAAGTTATTAATAGAAATTGTGCATGAATGGCACTAAGAGTGAAGCACTAATGTCACTTAAGTTAGCCTATTAACTAACTGATCAACAGTCAATTAAAGATTGAGTTCAATTTAGTTAACATTCAGTTCAAGTCAGTTAATATTTAGTTCAAGTCAGTTAATATTCAGTTCAATTCAGTTCACTTTCAGTTGAAGCCAATGAGCGTTCAATTAAAGCTAATTGTGGAAAGGAAGGGCGCTAATGTTTGCATGGAGGGAGTTCAAGTTAGCTCCTCCTTTTGAATGCATTATGTGGTGCTCTCAGTATGTTTAATAAGCCTCCTATTCGCTACCTTATGCATGCTAGATTTTTTGGCTTATTATTAATATGCTAGGAATATGGCAAGTTCAATACACAGTTGCATACAATTGTTTTTGTAGGGTTACATTGGGTCTCTCTTCTCTACTGTTGTGGTGATATATGTTAAATGTACAACATCAAGAGTCATTCTCCAGACGTGTGTGGTATCAAGTCAGAAATTTTTGTTGTATCAAGTTTAAGGACTTATGTAGTATTAAGTGAGGACATTGTATTATATCAAGTCCTATCTATGTCCTCATGTATTGAGATGGGATGCTTTTATGCGATATTGTGCTGTATTAAGATTGAAATCTTATGTTGTATCAATATTGAAGTCTTGTGTTGTATCAACACTGGCCTTGTGTTGTATCAAGACCGCAAACTTGTGTTATATCAAGTCAAATGATTATCATATATGATAACCTATGAGATGGATCATCTTAACTAGAGATGGTCTTGTGTTGTATCAATATTAGAGACATGTGCTGTATCAAGTCATGAGGATATACTATGTGATGTATTTCTAGCCATGGTCACTAGGTGCTATAAGTCTCCTTTAGGGATTAGGTAACCCTAGAGTGAATTACTTTAGCATATGACTATATGACCCGGGGTGATAGATATGATCATTAGTATGGAACAATTCTTCTGAGTATGATATTATAAGATGGTGAATTAATTAATACACATATGGACCATGTAGTATCTAATTAATGATAATTAGATAAAGCATAGAGAAAGAGAATGATTTCGAATTGCACATGTATGCCTCAAGTGAAATTGAATTATGAAGGCCTCATCTAAGCCTAAAGTTGTAAATAATGAATATGTTAATTAAAGAAGGAAAATATCCTAGATTCAGGCAAAGGTTTTGGGCATGGGTGAGAGTTATGTGTAGAATAAAACATTACACAATGAAATTGCAAAAAACCATTGATAAAATTATTATAACTTTGGAATAGATTTAAGTGTTAATTGACATGAGCAACAACTGCAGAAGTAGGATTGCCACAATATTTCCTAAAATTATAGAAACAACAAAAAACCATACATAAAATTATTAAGACTTTGGCATACATTTACATAACCAACAACGGTAGGAGTGGGATGGCCATGATGTTTCCTAAAAGTATAAAAACTTTGGCATACATGTTACCGTTGGTTGACATATGGCCAAAGGTCAAGCATTCAATTGAATTTTTAAATTTACAAAACAATTGTACAATGTTATTAAGTGGTTATAATGGTTACTTTAAAATTGTGATTCATGATAAGACAGTCATTTCTTTGTAAGACCATCATATCTATTTAGGTCATTGAGGGGGTTTTAATTAGGTTTTTTTAATATCTCAAGAGCAGGATCTTTCTATTTTACATGTTATTAATTCTTGTGAGGATCTCAGTTCTTTCAATTTCGTGGTAATGTTTGAGTGTTCCGTAGGTGCTGATTCGTGGCGTTCTTTTATTTTAAGCAATTTCATGGTAGTAGACTTTCCCACATGCACAAGGACTACAATACGGATTGATTTGATCTTTTGCAGATTTTGGAGATTCTTGATATTGTTTGAAGGAGAGAGTGCCATAGTTATGTTTTTTTTTCAATAACTAATAAGTAATAATGGATAACTTATTAAAATTGAATCACGAAGCGCTATAGACGACATTGAATTTAGTAATCCAGTTCTATAGATCCAAAGCACGGTTACAGTGCAGTAATTAGAACCCAAATATTATTTATTCCTATACTAGGCTACATGTTCAATAGAAACCATAAATCCCATGCCATTGTAATCAGGCTTCAAATTTGAAGCCTTCAGAGCCCTTCAAAGGCCATTTTAAACGTCATAAAAGGCCACAAGGAATTTTACCATTCAAAACAAAATTAGTTTCATTTCCAGCGCTTCAATAATGAAATTGAGTAAGCCTCGGTAAATTTGTAACAGAAAGGCAGCTAGAAACTTTACCTATCTAGGGATTCAGTGGACTATGGGAGAGTCAGGACTCAAAGTCTTCCCAAGTTCCCTTGAATATTCGAATCATGGATGAGGATCTCAGTCCCAATCAACACAGACCAAAGTGGGCCACTAGGTTGCCTAGTGCCAAGTTCAAGTCGGTGAGTCAGGATTGTGACTCACGACTCGATGTTCACTTTCAAAGAATTTACTGGCATTAGCATGCACTACTGATTCACCAACTTCATTAAATCTTAGTATGAGATGATGCCACCTGCTAACTCGATTTTCCATGTGTCATCTTATTGTTCACCGAGTCACATTATCTCACAACTTATAAGTCACTTGATTATTTGAATATATGATGTGAAATTAAATACTCATATGAGTCATATCTATGGATGGTGAATTAATTTGATAACCCTCCAATGTCAAGGCTCCTTAAGGAAAAACTAATGGTGTTGTTTTTTGGGTTACAACTTACAAGTTGCAATTTACCATGCATTGAGCAATATTTCCTAGATTTGAACCTAACCTAGTCCAATGGGTGTCTCCCTAATTTCTATTTCCTCCAGAATATTATGTAGAGCTAAGCTGTCGACTTGGTTGTCGTGAATTTATAGGTATGCATAGAATTTTACACTTGTGTAACATTTTATATGTGGATAAAAGTTAAATGTGTTTCTTGTTGGATTTCCTTCTGGTTCTATAAATATAATGGTTTAAAATTTCTCCGTCCAAAATGTTGTTTGAAATTTGTAATGTATTATGTGATTGCGTTTCCGCCAGAATAAATCTCGAATACTCAATAGATGTAACCTTAAAAAACCCAGTATTTAAATGAAATCAGAACCAAAATAATGTATACTTTTCATAGTCTAGGACCACAACTTCGTTTGGGAGGAGGAGCAAGAAGAGCCTTGTATTTGAGTTCCAAATCTCTCAATGTTATTTATCTACTGTGAATTGTAAACATTAGGTTGAAAGAAAGAACAATATTTGAATATAAGTGTTTGAATTGTTCCAATTTCCTTAATGTAATCCAATAGTTGAAAGGATAAAATATTTAACAACCGACACTGTAAATGTTGTAAACTCTGACCCCTTCGTTTTCCTGTCAACCTTCTAATAATGGAAACAAGAAGTACAAATTGTCTACCAATATATCTAAACAAGGGAATCCCTCGACGAACGTTCATGGATGAGGGACAAGGAGTGCAATGATCTAGCGAAGAACATGATTTCAACATCCTCATTGTCGCAAAACTCCCAAACTTGTGTTTATGATTCATCTTCCTTGTTGACTTTGGTAGAAACTAGACACCCAACTTGTAGTGATATTTGTTGGAGAATTTAAAGTTCTTCCTTATAGTGGACTAATAAATACGTAACATTTTCGATAGGGATGATAAACTCGATATAGATTGGAGGGACTATCCATAATCTACCTAAAATTGGGGATTTTGTTTGATCACTTCGAATTGGGGTATAAACTCGATATACATTGGAGGGACTATCCATAATCCACCTAAAATTGGGGCCTTTTGTTTGATCACTTTGATTTGAGAATGTGGGGAGGACATGATTCAATTCTAAAAATAATTGTTGAATTTAGGGTTAATAAAAAAATTTCTCCATGAAAGCATTAGGTATTACATTATGGGGTTTTTCTTTTAGGTAGGCCCAATCACACTTGACCAATAAAGCCACCATCAAGCTGAATCAATCCTCCATTCAAAGGTCCTTCCAAATTCTAATGCCTTATTTTATCAACTACCTAACAACCGAGTATTTCACCGGCCCAACATAATTGTCCCTTATCTAAGTTCAATTAACTATATAGAGAGTTCATGGCTTACCTCACTAATTCCATTTAAATGTTGAATCACTAAAGATTTCTTCTTATTGTCATTTTTTTTCTATACACTATTTTTAATAAATAATAAAATTTTATTATACACTTACAATCTCAAATGAAAAAAATGATTTATTTTTACATGTCAACATTGAAGGGTTCAATTTCTCACAACCCTTCAAAGTGAAATAGGACCTTACCCTTCAAATTTGATCCTTGAATTTGTAATACTACTGACTGACTGACCCATATTGATTTGGGCTAATTATCAATAGCAATCCAATCAATCAGGTTACGCCAAAAGAGCTTGAGCTTGTTTTTCATATTTGAAGCCGTTAGACTTTGAAGTGTCTGCAGACCATACAAAGATGCCTTCTAACTTGCCCTTCTGCTTCAGCATCTTGCACGCCTGAAAGAAGCCATGGTCGAGCAAGAGACCTGTAGCACCACTCTCTGTATTAAAACTAACGAGTACTCTTGCTCCCTTGTACAAAGATGAAAAGTATTGTAGTGTTGGATGAACTGAGAAACCATGGTGTCGGCATCGTAGGCATAGAATTGGAAGTTAACGTAGTCAATGACACTCCCGTATTTGCTCCATAACACTCTGTAGTGCGACTGAACGGCGCCTCCGTCATCGAAGGGAGCAATGGACTCGAAGGAGATGGCTTTACTCTGCTTTAACTTGGTGATAAACTTCTCGATGCACTCTACAAACGTGTTAGCGTCGGCCTCAAAATGATCGTACTTGATGTCGATGCCGTCCAGATGGTATTGTTTGATTATCTTCGACAGCGACGAGACTGCATTGTTTACCCATGAAGACACTGACGATGGCTTGAATTGCACGGGGTGACCGTTTCCTATGCTATCTCCTCCTAAGCTTAGAGCGACCTTTATGTTAAGAATCCAAAACATAAAAAAACATAGAAAAAAAACACGTTAAAAGAAAACAAAAACACAAAACATAAAAAAACACGTTAAAAGAAAACAAAAAAATTATATTATTATTATTATTATATTATATAAACATGGACAGGGTAGGGTAAGGGTGTCATAAAACACCAATCTTTCGAAACCTTCACCAATTTCTTTCAAAGTTGTACAAAAGTCATCTTTCACTGGTGAAACTTATTTACTAGAAAGACTTTCTTTCGAGAGGGGAACCTGTCAAATGAGTAGAGTTGGATGAGAGATGAGAGGATGTCCATTTTATAGGCTCCCCTCCATCTTTCACTAGCATACCTATTACCCACAAGCAGCACGGAGGTGAACATAAAAAGAATTAAATGGAGATAGGATTGAAAATGTGTCATATACAACCATTTTAGTCAAGATTACCATAATAATTATAAGTAATCTCAACATTTTAAACATGTTAAGATTTGGAATTTACTAAAGATTAAGATAATAATTAAGATGAATATAATAATTATAATTATGATCATAATTAAGACCAAGATAATAATTATAAGTAATTTTAATATTTTCAACTTAAGATTTGTACAAATTTTTGTTTCCTAAATTTTGGTTAAAATTTTAAAACAAGTATTGGAATGGTAGATATGAGTTGTTAATATTTGTACAATAAATAAGGGGAACTCGAGTAGGGCGGGTGGTTAATTTGACCCAAAATGAATGATAATAGTTGGAGGCTTGCCCTTGGCCAATTTTAGGGTTATGGCTTACCTGCAACCAAACCTGCAACCAACCTCATCAAGTTGTTCGATTAGCTCGATCACTTTGTATGTAATTGACATGGTTTTCTAGCCACAGTTTCAGAAACCTCTATAGTGCTATAGAACCCTCACATGATCCGTGTTAAACCCTTTTTCATTTAGGATTGTTGATAAGACCTCCATTGAAATTGCACTTCCTACAATTATTAAATTAAACAACCATTTGTGTTGACCCTACCTTCCTTCATGTCACCTCATCCCATCTACCCTCTTTATTACATGTATGCATTATGCATGTGTTTCCATACCAACTCATTTTTCCTATATAATGTGTTCCTATCATTATTTTATGTTTGGGTATTCACTTATGTCTCTTAGCCTTAGACTTCTTGAAACCATCTTAAAGGCCTCAATATTTCCAAGCTTCCATGATCCAGGAATCTTATCCAGCATCAGAGGCTTCATCTATGTTCAAAATTTTCAATTTGAAATCCATCCTACGATGAGTTTTTAGATCAATTTTGAGATTCAATTTCTTGACGTTTCGAAACTCGTGGTGAATCAAACCATCAACATGTGAAATGGATGACATTCCCAATTTGTCAGAGAGGGAATATGGTCTAAAACCCCAAGGCAAAGAGGTGCTACTGTCCACACAAAAGAGCACCCATGAAATGATTACGGGTATTCCAAGTGTTTATGACAATGTATTCCCCCACCTCCCCCCCCCCAAAGAAAAAAAATACTACACAATTGTTGAAGGGTATGAGGATACAATTAGGATCATTTTAACCTTGATTAAGAATCCCTCTCTCCTAGTATTTGATGTGCCTATCTGTGATGATGATATATTAAATGGTTTGAAGGGGATCAAGAGTGTCATAATTCCTTATGATGATGTTCTTCGAGGGGGATCTACTAGCCATGACTTGAGATTTACACCATTTGAATATCTTTTGGGGTCGAAGAATTCGAATTTGTAGTGATTTGGTGGCGATTGGGAAGTTTAGGTTTAGAGGATTTGATTTTGGGCTTTGGCAACAACGATCCCTTGAATAGGACAAGATATGGGGTTGTTGAATTATGTTCTCTATCATTTGATTCATTGAACAATTTTTATTTAGGTTTCATTGTTTTCAGATTAGCTGACCATTATTTGTGAATTGAGTTTTGATGTTTGTGTTTGGGAATTGTGTCTAGATAAGAACTAAGTAGCCTAGGTATTGAAAATATGTTTATCTAGATGTTAGTCATCTTGATCCTCTTTTTGGTCTTCCACTTGCTTTTGTTTCCTCCTTCTTTGATTTTGCAATCAATTGTGGAGGTGTTGTTTACCTAGATATTTGTAGAATATTGCATTTTTTATTTGGTTCTTTGTTTGACTAATTTAGAGTTTCTTTTCTGCATATGACAGAAGCATAGTCCTAAATTATTGTGAAACTATACTATTTTTATATAGAGCACACTCTTGTTATGATATCGATTCAATTGCAAGAAAAGTTTTAAGAAATAATTTGTTTATATGGATATCTTGCATTGTTTTGATCCATATATTAAAAACCCAGCTTAAAATAAAATATGAATACACACAATAAACAAACATCATATTCTTACATGTGCATTGGATATTACTAAATGTCACAAGGTTTGAAATTAAAGCTTAATAAATTAGGAAGGTGTTTCAGAAGGGGTTTTAATATGTTAAACCTAGTTTTTATAAAATGTGTATAAAATTAATTCATTTGTCAAAATGTATTCTATATGTTTACCAATCATCAAAGTTGTTATATGATTTTAACTTCTTTTTTTCCACTTTGGGAAGGAATTATCCACTTAGGTTAAGTATTCTTCTTTATTTTAGGAGTCAAACTTTCCTAATGTTTTACAATATGCAATATCATCTACACCTATTAAATTAGAGTTGTTGGGTGCTTCCACAAGAAAAAGTTGCAGGAAACGAAAGGCATCCATAGAAACTATTCTTGAAGAGAGAGTCCAAAAGCCTCTTAAGAAAAAATGGAAAAGTTGCCTTTAGATCTTGCATATTTAGAATACTAAATCAAATAGTTCAACCAAAGTTTTAATTTCAACGATAGATAAGAATCCTTTCGTCTTCACTGAACTACATGAAGTTTTGAAAGTTGAAAATCTCGGTACTCAAATTAGCTTCATCTTTGTATTATAAGGTAAAACAATTAGAAAGTGTTGAATTTGATGATATCTTTGAAAACCATGAGATATTTACATTTTATCCAAAGTTCTTGGAAGATGAAAGTATCGATATCTTATGAGATGCTTCCAATGGTTTCTCAGATTCATCTCAACATTGTAAGGAAAAATAATCAAAATATACCAAATCTTTAAAAAAAATAGGAACGCCATGAGATATCTACATTTTCCCCAAAAGGTTTGGAAGGTTAGAATCTTGGTACCTTAATTAGATCATTCCTGTGTTATCTTAGTTTTAACTCAACATTGTAAACTAAAACAACCAGAATGCATTGAATAGGAAAATATTTTGGAACAATTTGAATGCATAGAATCTGAAGAATTTTTGGAACCCCATGAGATATATACATATTCCCGGAGGACAACATTTGTAACATATCAATGGGTAACTCAAAAAATGGTGTTGTTTCATAAAGCATGGATAATTTCAAGAACCCTCCCCCCCAATTTATATGTATAAAAAATGGGTGAATCTTACCGGTATATAGAAAAATTTGAAGGTGATTTTTAAAAAAATATAATATGTATATATAATGTTTTGGCGAATCTAACTTCCATTCACCTCTATTAATGAAAAAACGAGGTGAACCAACTACTAATCACCTCCATGAACGGAAAAATGGGGCGAATAAATTCTCTTCCCTTGCATTACTGGAAAAATGCGGGCGAACTGCCCATTTCCATATTAATTCATGGCTACATTCAAGGAAAAACGAATTTCCCTTTCTCATGGGTTGGGTTAATTAATCTCCCATGTTTAAGCCATTAATAAATATTGGACTAACTTATTAAATTAAAAAAAAGTTCTAATATTAAAAATTCGCCCAAGATTTTTTTGGGACCCCTATAAATTCACCCTGGGCTAAATTTCACCCCTAAAATCACCCCTCACATAAAGACCTTCCATTCAGAATACATTATGGTAATATGATGCTATGATTTGGGATAAGTAGGGAATTTTTTGACCCCACTTGTAAACCATGATTATCATTTGTTGTGGAACCATCTTTAGAAACTTGCAACATTCGCAAGCATTGTGATGCCCTTGCACATAATTTATTCTCAAGCTGCAATGACGAGTCTGAGTGAAGACCTTCGTTTATAATGAAATATGGCCTAGGAAATATCATTCCTCTCATTCATATAAGTACTAATTCAGCTTCATTTTTGCGTATTTCCTTTTATTAATATATTTTCCATCCCTATATAGAAATTGTAATGAAATAATATATTTTCCATCCCTATATAGTCCATGTTAATGGTAATGAAAATTCTATCAAAGTTATATGTTTTTAGGTGTTGTGATACACATTCCATGAAATTTATATTTATTTGCATTGGTTCAACAACATCGGAACTACAAGTTTTGGAGACATAACAACATATTCCATGAAAATGTATCGACGAGATTTAAAGGGAACAACTTAAAGGCTTGCTTCTAAGACTTTGTACATTGGTGAACTTGATGAACCATTTGTTTATGAAAGGCTAACTGATGCGAATTTTGTTTTCGACATCTATGATTACCAACAACATGTAGGGATCCACCTTGGTTCTAGAATACTAACTTCTTGATGTAAAACTAAAATTAATTGTAAAAGACTTTTGTAGTTGATTGTCATTATTCATAGAAATCAACTGAAACAACGACTTTACTTGATGAAAATGTACCGGTATCTCTTGCGTTTGGAGAAGAACTAATATATATTAGGGATAACATGTTTGTAAGTGTATCTTAGTTTTTTTAATGATTAGGATAAAAATATTTACATTAAGCATTGTCAAAATGGTCAAGGGAGTCAGGATGCCGAGGACCCATAAGATGTTGAATTTTTTGTTTGTAGGTCGGGGGATTCAGGATGTCGAGGATTCAGGATGTTGAATTTTTTGTTTGTAGGTCGGGGGATTCAGGATGTCGAGGATTTGCCTCCCCTTTTTGTTTGTGGAAAAAGGGGAGGCAAATACAGTATAGTAAATGGTCAATGAGAGAATGAAATGAACCTCCACCTCTGAATTGATGAACACGTTTGAAATTTTTTTTCATTTATTATGGTTCCTATATTGTATTCCCTTAACATATGGTTGTTGGCACCTACACATAGACACAAACAACAAAATGTTATATTACTCCTTCGCATATTCATAAACAAAACAAGTCTAACCATTTCTTTCAACTATATCTGGATTCCAAAGGCACACACATAATCTTAGTGATAAAGAGCATATTAGGAAGCAAAACGAGGATGGAGAAAAGTTTATGTATCTCCATGGAGGCCATGAAAACTCATAGTAGATGGACTGGATTGATTGGTATTCTGAACACTCGAAGAAATACTATATTGGTTTATATTGCGGTATCATAATGAGGTCACTTTATATAGACCCTTCAAAGCTTCATCGTGTTTATGTTGGGATGAGTGTATTTGATAAACCATAGTTGGTGAGTTGATTTTATCAAACCCTGGATAATGTTAGTAATTAAAAAAAGGTATTGCACAGATAAGTAAAGGGAATATGGGATTGGTAGCATGACTAAAGTGTTAAATAAATGTAACTACATAATATATTTTATTTTGTAGTATTATTGTTATTACCCCTTCTGGAGATGGTGTTCCTTCGATTAGGGATGTCATTGATGTAATTGGTCATGTAAAGTCTTGAGTTAAAACCTTCGTTGTAAATTCGGGTCAGTAGTATGCACAAAGTATTATTAAAATGTAATTGTGTGTCTCCTAAGGCAAGTCGGCCTTGGTTGGGAGGAGAAGTTGCCCTGCTGGGTTATTAGGCTTCTCTACTGATAAATATAAATAGGGGAGGCACCTCCCTCATTTGGATACAAACAGAACTCAAGCAGTTGCGCTAGAGAGAGAAGAAACAATCTATCTGGAGGAGAGGAAGCATTCTAGTCTTATTCTTTGGTTCCTACACTGTACATGGGTGAAGTCTATATAGAGGAAGTCTTGTTGGGTTTTCTTCCCCAAGAGGTTTTCCCATAATAAATATTTGTGTTCTCTTTTTGTTATGTTGTGCTTGTTATTCTTTCAGTGATCCTTTGTTCTAATTTAAAAGAAAAGAAAAACTTAACATGGTATCAGAGCTAACTTGAAAGAAGACATTGTGTAACAACTCATCATGCAATCAAACAATGTAGTGTTCATTATTCCAGATACCTCCCTCCACATATCAGCTGGAAAATAAGTTCCATTCAACTCACTCTAGGAGGGCACTTTTTTCTGTTGAAGCAGTTTTTCATTTTGAGGATTTTCACTTTTTGACCTACCATTGTTGTTGGGAGAAACTAGGGAATCAAATTTTTTAAGGTTCCATCCTCAGATTCCATAAAATGAAGATACAGTCTATCTTGCTTTGGGGAGGCACATATTTTCCTCCTCTCAAATCTATAATTGATCTCAGCTTGAAAATTAGGGTTTTATAGTCAAACCCTAGGTCATCTTGAAGTTGGTTCCAGAAAAACTCCTCAAACTGGTAAGTACTATCTCCTATATTTCCATTTGAGGTTCTCATTCCTTAAAGAGGACAAACCATACCAAGCTAGATGCAAAGCTTGAGGGAGCATAGAATTTCAAAGCATGGAAGTATAGAGCTATGCTCATCCTTGAAGAGCATGACCTAGATGGATAAATCAAAGAAGAGGTCAATGAACCAGAGGGAGAAGAGGAAAAATCCAAGCAAAACAAGGATATGATCAAAGTCAAGAGGATCATAGCTAAATCTATTAAGGATCATTTCATCTCCCAAGTGTCCTCAAAGAATACTGTTGGGCACCCTATATGTAAGTTAATTAAAGCTAACATACAAAGTGTTCAATATAAATTGTCAACCCAAGGAAGTCTTTTATTTCAAGGATAATATGCACTATATATGATTTAAACACTAAGTTGATGTAAGTAAATGATCCTACTTTCCTGTTCAGCCACGCTCATCCCATAATTCACTTAATCTAATTTACTTTCTCAAGAATACATCCACAAGTACCTTTTACGATTCTTAATCTAGAATTGAAAGATTCAGGAAATAACATGTAGATTACTCTTGCAGAAAATAAAATCTTGATTGCCAAACCATCTAATGATCCACCCAATTATCCTGATTTACTTATTCTAGAAATCCAAAGGACATGAATTGAATTCAGCTATTCTAGAAATTCAAAGTATAGGAATGAAATTTTGCAACTATAAAATCAAAGGAACGAACCGCAAAGATCTACGGAAACAACAATTGAAAGAACTAGGGATGAACAGGGCTATTACAGCTATCACACAGTTGCATAAGAAAGAATTAACCCATGCAGTCGACTGACACACCATACCATTGCAGTTTTACAAGAAATGCAATTGTTGATTATCCAATGACACACTGTAAATCGATAACTGTTGCAGCTTACTATGAAGAAAGGAAATTATCGCAAAACCACACAACAAAATAAATATAATACCTAATTAACTCAGCAATCCCTGTGGGAAGGCAGGCCCAGCCTTCACACAGAGATGATGGAAGTAACACACATTAAAACGCTGAGATCTGAATCAAACTCCTTGTATTAAAAATGGCAAATGAATCATGCAACCTCAATCACAACTGATACAGTAATTTAGTTAAAATGTTCAACCCCTGGCTCAAAATGGTTTCCCATATTTATGCCATTACAATCATAACCTCTTCCTACTATTAACGGGTAGCCATGAAGATCTCTGATCTTCCGAGGCTGCCCTAATTACAATAAGTTGTTACAGTCGTGGCAAGTTGAGAGCATCATATATAGGGAAGATGTTATTTGAGCTAGAAATAATGATCCTGATTGATTGAGAAGATATTCAGTGGATTACAGCTACTTTTGAGCAGCGCCACACTGTTGCCTCCAAATCTGACACAATCAATTGTAGCTACCCTTGTACAGCTCGCATGGACTAATACACCGGGACCGCGTTCTTTGGGCAACGATGGAATGGATGGTGATCAACTTTAGCAATGAATGTCCATCCCTCCTTTGGCATGTTCAACCCGCTACACCTGTATTCTTTATATCTCGAAATATCTTTATAAAACCATCATATGTTAGCATAATTTAGGATGTAGGGCCCTGATTACCATAATCCTAAGCATTAACAAAATAAGACAATAATTAACCATACCTTTATGACTTGAGGGGCCAAGTGAGGGAAAAATGTCTATTTAGCATGCATAATAGGGTAGGATGAGGCAAAAATAGGTGGATAAGGGTGGTCAAAAAGGGGCCATTTCTAGGCCCAACAAATACTCCAAAGGAAATGTTTGATGCACTAACCAATATGTTTGAAGGGAAAAACATCAACATGAGGATGACCTTGAGAAACCAACTCAAGGGTTTGAAGATGCAATAACCTCATCAGGAATACCTCATCCTCCGGTTCATCTGTCCCGATTTGGGTGGCAATTTCAACAGAAATATTCAAAGATGTTGGTTCTTATGTATCAGCATCCTGTTCATCTACTACTTCCTTTTGTTGGAGTTTCTCTTGGGGAGCGCCACCATATTTCCAATCAGGTTGTCCCTGTTCTTCCACAGCTATAGGTACGGGCTGTTGTGTTACAAAGGCACGAACTATGAACTTGTAACCTAACTGGTTAAATATTTCTCCGCACACAGGACAAACCACTCTTTCTTCCTCATCACCAACCTCAGCAGGAGTTGATCCTTCTAATTGGTCTGCAGCTTCCTTTCACTTTGTTTCCTACACTCTTCCGTCCAATTTTCTAATTCCTTCCAAAGTGATTGTACTTCCTCCTTTAATAGCCCATTTTCATACAGAAGTCCTTCAATTTGAGGTTCTTCTGCAGCCGGTTCCTATGGGGCGTCATTTGCTTTGGGTCTCAGAATGGGGAACTCGATTTGTGCTTCTAGGGTTTCCCATCTTGCCCGTGCTGCTTCTGCTGCTGTAACTGACCTGTTTCTTTTTCATCTTATTGGTAGTGATGCCCCTATTTCATCTTTTGATCTCCTCCTTTTTCTCCATGGTGCTGGACTTTCCAGATGTGTGGCTGATGTAGAAGGGATATCCTCTATTTTGACATTTTCTTGTTCTTCCTCAATCAGGGTTCCTCCCCATTCAGGGGAAGATTCAATGGTCAACACCTCCATGTTTTCTTCTGTTATCATAGCTCTAACATCTTCGGTTTTAATTGTCATAGAATCTAATGTTGCTCCAGTTTCAGCCTTTGCTGTTAGAGCTGCCCTATTATTTAGTCTTTCTACAGGGTTTTCTTGTACATTCTCCCCCAATTGTTCTGCTTGATCTCCTGACTGATCCTCTGATCCAATCTCATCGCCCCCCCCCCAACTAAATTGGAGGGAATATGAACCTCCTGTTTCTCTGCATTTCCCCCCAACTATTGATTGGCCGACTCTTCTTGGTTTTGAACAGGCCCCATGAGTACAGGTACTTCTATTTCCTCTTCTATTGGAACACCGGGCAAAAGAATGGGTTCCTGAACTTGACCTATAAATTGCTCCCAGGTTTGGTTTTGTTGAGCAAGGGCTTTTAAAATTATTAATTTAATGAGGCCATGGTGGGTAAGGGAAGAGTTTGGATGCTTGGTTGTTCGAACAAACCCTGCCATATGATGTAAATCATTGAATAAATAAAATGGAATGTTTAGCAAGGCCTTGTGACAGAGATGAGATAATAAGGGAAATTCAAAGTAATAAACCGTTTGATACCTACCTTCACAGGTGATATACTTCTTGAGGAAAATTACTACTTGATCCCATGGCTGAGGCAGTGACTGTAACGCTATCCCACTCCGTGACTATTGAATGTGCTCCCCTTCCCTAAGAAAATCATGTACTGTTGTAGGATTGGGGGTTCTTCATCCAAACCAAGCTCTTCCCACCTAAGGAAGGCCAGTGACCTTAGCCACTATTGCTTCAGAGACTTCAATACGTAACCCCCAAACCTCTGAGTGGGTTTCTCTAAGATTCAAGGCGAATTGTAGAGCTGTCTCATTATGAAACCCATTCAGGCAGTGGAAGAATTCAGTCTGGCCCGCAGCTTGAAAAATAGCGAAAAATTCGGCATTTCTTTTGAGTTCTCGTATGTTTGGAGGTTCATGTTGAGCTGGAATACCCATGTTTGTTTGCGTTCAGAAGTGTGTTGCAGTACAACATATTACAAATCCTGACAATGGAGGTTAAAGCATAGAGTATGCATGAACAGCTGAGAGTGGAGTTGGGTAAATTAGGAAAGTTTCAAAGCATCGGATTATTTGGAATTTATCCCAAATTAGGAAAGGTGGCGGTTATCAGGAACCATAAATAGTCATTAAGTCGCATGAATGGATGGTTAACGACATGGAGGTCTAATAATGGGCACATAAAGGAAGGTATGATTAATATTGTCAGATTCGGTTAATACTTAATCAAGTAGATAATCAAAACCATACCTTTGAAAATACGTGATGGATGGTGACCTTTGGAGAATAGTAGAGCATGTGAAGTGCAGCCATTTAAGTGTAATCATTATTGCAGGTATGCTGTAATGACCTTTTCTGTCAGTGAACCAAAACCATCGTGTCAAATTGGTCGAAAACATGATGAATGCTGGAGTATAAATCGGAATCGCCAGCATCAGGAATCAGATCCAGATCTGGAGGAGTTGCTAACCATGGTTGCAAAGAGTTCTACCAATAATGGAGGAGTCATAACCGCAAACCATAGAGAAATCAAACAGTTTAGCAAAGTCGCGGCAAATCAGCCAAATGTGGCAGAGTCACAGCTGCCGGAAAAGGTGAAAGTGGACAATAAGTGAAACGGTGTCGCAGCTACCGGAAAAGGTGAAAATGTGGCAAAAGTAAAATGGTGCCGTAGCTACCGGAATTGGAAGAAGGCTTTAAGCTGACGGAATTTTACGGTGTTGCAGCTGCACGGAACAAGGTAAAAGCAGAAGTTTTACGGTGTTGCAGCTACGCGGAATGGGGTAAAGGTGGAAGTTTTACGATGTTGTAGCTATGCAGAATGGGATAAAGGCGGAAGTTTTATGGTGTTGCAGCTATGCAGAATGGGATAAAGGAACGTGTTGCGGCTGCAACATATTTATTCAAGGAATTTTCTTCTGGTGCAGGAAGCTATAGAAGGACGACCCTGGTCAATAGGGCTGATGATGACCACCACTTCGTAGGCGCTTCCCTGCACATTTTATTTAAAAAAAAATGGATGAAGTGCAAAAGAAAAAGATAACAATAACAATAAAAAATCAATCTATTTATGTACAAAAATTCATGTAAGATTTACAGCGATTAACTAAGGATTGAGAGGGGCAGAGAAAAATTCCTACCCTTGTTCTAACTAGTAGTCTGGATCAGCTGCAATCTGTGAAGTGAATGCATCCTTTGAAATGGGCTTATGGTACAGTCGCAGCCTATGACCATTAGCAAATAATGGTGCACGATTCTCATCAATGGTTACCAAGCAGACCGTACCATTATCAAATACTCTGTCTACCAGGTATGGGCCAAACCACCTTGTGCGTAATTTACCTTTGAAATCCCTTTTGAATCTTGAATCATATAATAATGCCTAGTCTACCTCGCAGAAGACTTTCTTTTTGATGAATCGGTCGTGCCAATTGGATCTATATTGCTGGATTAATACTATCTGATCCACAGCAGCTAAACAGTTCTCGTCAAGTTCATTCAATTGATTCAATCTTCTCTTCTAAGCTTCAGTTACATCTAAGTTTACCTCCGTAGCTGTATTCAAAGTCTTAATTTCAAATTCAATTGGGAAGACAACACTTTTCCCATACACCAAGTCATAAGGAGAGAAACCTGTAGTGTTGCGCCAAGTGGTACGATATGCCCACAATGCTTCTGGAAGCCTATCAGCCCAATCTCTACAATGGATCTTGACTGTCTTGGTAAGGATAGCTTCAATAACTTTGTTAGTGCTTTCCACCTAGCCATTGGCTTGGGGATGGTATGGTGAAGCTATCTGGTGCTGAATATGGTACTTTCGTAGCAGAGCTTCGAATTGATGTGACACAAATTGCGGTCCTCCATCAGTAACCACTTCCTTGGGTACCCCGAAACGGGTAAATATTTCACCATACAGGAAATCGATCACAGCCTGGTCAATGGCTTTCACCAGAGCCATAGCTTCTACCCATTTCGTCATGTAATTGGTACAGGCCAAGATGTAGGATTTCTGCTTGGAATGAGGGTTGATAGGACCAACAAAATCTAAGGCCCATCTATCAAAGGTTTCAACCACCAATTGTGGTTGAAGAGCCATTTGATCTAATATATTGGGTTGGCCCATCCTCTGGCAGCTATCACAAGACTGGAGATATCTTTCTGCATCCCTAAAAAGGGTCGGCCAATAGTAGCCCATTCTCAGTGCTTTGTGTCATGTCCTCCTGTCTGCAAAATATCCCCCACAAGGCTCATCATGGTAGGCGTTCAAAATATGGAATATTTCATCTTCTCTTACACATCTTTTGATCTCAAGATCAGGGCCTGTGTAGAAGAGATGATCGTCTATCCAACAATACCTGGCACTTTGTTGAATAATTTTCCTCTTTTCTCTTTTGGACAAATGTGCTGGATATTTCCTGCAGCCAAGTAGTTAGCGACATCTACATACCAAGGGGAGTGAGCTGAAACTGCAAATAAGTGTTCATCTGGAAAAGAGTCCTCAACAGGCAAATTATCATCACTGTTAGTAAAACGAGATAAGAAATCAGTGACAACATTTTCTCTTCCAGGTCTGTCTATAATGGTAATATCAAATTCATGCAATAATAACAGCCACCTAGTTACCCTGGCATTGGTAACAGGTTTATTCATTAGATATTTGATGGCCGAGTGGTCAGTGTGCACAAACATAGGATATCCAGTGGTATAATGTCGAAATTTCTTAATGGAGTAAACAATGGCTAAAAAATCCTCCCCGGCAACGGCGCCAAAATGTTGGGCACCCTATATGCAGGTTAATTAAAGCTAACATACAAAGTGTTCAATATAAATTGTCAACCCAGGGAAGTATTTTATTTCAAGGATAATATGCACTATATATGATTTAAACACTAAGTTGTTGTGAGTAAATGATCCTACTTAGGGATGATTTTAAGGAACCATACTTATTTAAAAGTGTATAAATGTTGGCGAATATTACCAATTCTTAAAATGACAACTATAAAATGATTGGCGATATTTTTCAAAAACTATTTTAATTTCCAAGGATTTTATATTCATTTATATAATAATTTGGCGATTTTTAGGGTGAAAAAATTTTACCCCATCAAAATTGGACGAAACCAGGCTTCAAAAAATGCAAAATGGCAAATATTTTTTGGGAGAAAAACATGGAAAAATAGCCCATTGGGCTAAAATTCGCCCCTAAAATCATCCCTGATTCCTACTTTCCTGTTCAGCCATGCTCATCCCATAATCCACTTAATATAATTTACTTTCTTAAGAATATAGCCACA
This sequence comes from Pseudotsuga menziesii, assembly GCA_001517045.1. Classification (NCBI taxonomy): domain Eukaryota; kingdom Viridiplantae; phylum Streptophyta; class Pinopsida; order Pinales; family Pinaceae; genus Pseudotsuga; species Pseudotsuga menziesii. The sequence continues at coordinate 431,396 of LPNX011073520.1, read as the reverse complement.
AGTACCTTTTACGATTCTTAATCTTGAATTGAAAGATTCAGGAAATAACATCTAGATTACTCTTGCAGAAAATAAAATCCTGATTGCCAAACCATCTAATGATCCACCCAATTATCCTGATTTAGTTATTCTAGAAATCCAAAGGACATGAATTGAATTGAGCTATTCTAGAAATTCAAAGTATAGGAATGAAATTTTGCAACTATAAAAGCAAAGGAACGAACTGCAAAGATATACGAAAACAGTAATTGAAAGAACTAGGGATGAACAGGGTTGTTACAACTATCACATAGTTGCATAAGAAACAAGTAACCTATACAGTCGACTGACACACCATACCACTGCAGTTTTACAAGAAATGCAATTACTGATTATCCAATGACACACTGTAAATCGATAACTGTTGCAACTTACTATGAAGAAAGGAAATTATCGCAAAACCACACAATCGAATAAATATAATACCTAATTAACTCAGCAATCCCTGTGGGAAGGTGACCCCAGCCTTCACACAGAGATGCTGGAAGTAACACACGTTAAAACGCTGAGATCTGAATCAAACTCCTTGTATTAAAAATGGCAAATGAATTACACAACCTCAATCACAACTGATACAGTAATTTAGTTAAAATGTTCAACACCTGGCTCAAAATGGTTTCCCATATTTATGCCATTACAATCATAACCTCTTCCTACTATTATCAGGCAGCCATGAAGATCTCTGATCTTCAGGATGCCCTAATTACAATAAGCTGTTACACTCGTGGCAATATGAGAGCAGCATATATAGGGAAGTTGTTATTTGAGCCAGAAATAATGATCCTGATTGATTGAGAAAATATTCCGCGGATTACAACTACTTTTGAGCAGCGCCGCACTGTTGCCTCCAAATCTGATGCAATCTGTTGTAGCTACCCTTGTACAGCTCGCATGGACTAATACATTGGAACCACGTTCTTTGGGCATTAATGGAATGGATGGCGATTAGCTTTAGCAATGAATGTCCATCCCTCCTTTGGCATGTTTGGCCCACTACACCTGTATTCTCTATATCTCAAAATATCTTTATAAAACAATCATATGTTTTCATAATTTAAGATGTAGGGCCCTAATTACCACAATCATAAGCATTAATAAAATAAGACAATAATTAACCATACCTTTATGACTTGAGGGGCCAAGTGAGGCAAAAACGTCTGTTTAGCATGCATAATAGGGTAGGATGAGGCAAAAAGAGGTGGATAAGGGTGGTAAAAAAGGGGGCATTTCTGGGCCCAACAAATACTCCAAAGGAAATGTTTGATGCACTAACCAATACGTTTGAAGGGAAAAACATCAACATGAGGATGACCTTAAGAAGCCAACTCAAGGGTTTGAAGATGCAAAAGGTAGAAACCATACAGTCATACTTCTCCAAAGTATCTCAAATTAAATAACAATTAGAATCCATTGGTGACATGGTAGAAGAAGTTGAAGTTGTGATGACCACTCTAAATGGTCTTCCAAGAGAATGGGATTCCTTCATCAGAGAATATGTGCTAGAAGAAAGCTAACCAAATTTTGCAAGATATGGGAGGAATGTTTACAAGAAGAAGGAAGGTTAGCAAATATAGAATAAAAGTTAAATGAAGATGAAGATCATTCTCTAGCTGTGCATACAAACAATGGAAGAAATAAAAGGAAGGATAGAGGGTCTCACATAAGTAGATCACAAGAATTCAAAAGAGGTAAGAAGTTTAAGAAGGATTACTCATCTACTGAATTTTATACATGTCATAATTTAGGACATATCTCCAAACATTTTCCACTTTAAAAAAACAAGTTCAAGAAGAAGGACGGAAAGTTCCAAGCCCATGCAACTAAAGAAATTGAATCAGATGAAGAAAGGACTAGAGAGAATGAAGACTCTATGAATAATATGTCTTAATATCAGCCCTCGTGAGATCAATATCTCATGGAAGTGATACTTGGATCATATATAGTGGTGCTTCCAAACATATGACAAGCCGAAGAGATCCTCTCTCATGCCTCACTCAGAAAGATTATCCACACAAAGTACAGCTTGGAGATAACTATTGATATCCTATAAAAGGAATAGGAGAATCTTCCTAGAAGCTGAAATCCGGTAAGTCCATGAAAATGAAAGAAGTCTTATATGTTCCAGGTCTAAAGACTACTACTCTTCCTATATCAGATCTAGGGGTGATTCCATGAAGATGGGTAACACTTTTTGGCCAAATTTGGCGATGAAAACCTGATTTTTTACTTATGTGCTAGATAGAAGCCCTCAAAACGCATATATTCCATGTGAATTTTGACTTGCAGTAAAAAAACAAATTGTAGAATATTATGTTGGCTTCATAGTGATATTTTAAAAAAAATATTCCGATGTCATTTAATGTGTGAATTTTTGCATTTAATGAACTGTGTGACCTTAAAAATTTGAAGAAGCTAATAAGTGGCTCGTGTCCACGTAGAGTAATTTAATCTTGCATTAATAATTTTAAATAAATAAATATATGAGCATGATCTACATAAAATGCAGTGTGATGTGCATATTTTTTTGTTAATTTTTTTCGCATTATATAATTATTTATTATTTTTTGAAAGTGACCACATTCGATTTCAGCATCTTTTTAAACACATATTTGTCCACGTAAAGGAATTTTTTCTATTTTTTCAAAAATTGAAAAACCAAAGATACCCTTTTGAAGAGGACACGTCGATATGTGATGTGTGCATTTTAAAGAATTTTTTGGCTGTGTATTTTTAACTCTGCGGATTTTTCTTTGAGCTGCTTCGAAGTTGCAGTGTGGTTTTCTAAGTATAAGTTTTAGAAGTAATTAAAAAATAAATTTCATATGAATGCCAAAATGCGTGTATGATACCTCAATGGATAGAATATTCATTGGTGAATTTATCGATATCAACTCTGCTCAGTTATGTGCTAGGAATGGCAGGGTTTACACCTCTGCAAGGCACAGGGAATTTTTCATTTGTTTGAATGTGGGCTAAGTCTGTTTTTTTAACCCCTCGACCGAGGTATTTAAATACCTCGGTCGAGGTCGTAACAAAACCTCGACCGAGGGTTTAACAAACCCTCAGTCGAGGTTTTGTTAAGACCTCGACCGAGGTATTTGCTTGGTCGAGGTCCTAGTCCTGTAATATTCTATTTAAAGAGAGCAGCCTTAAGACAAAAGGGTAGGTTTTCATTACATTTTTTGGGAGTTGGAAGAAGGGTCATTTATCTTTATTTGTAGAAATGGGTCTTGGAGTATTAGGAGTTATAGATATGATTGATCAAATCTATGACTCCTATGACTCCTCGACCCATATCTACAGATCTACTCCTATTCAAACATTAATGACACTCCCCGAAGTCCCTGGTACAAAACGAAATGGAGCCATTTATTGAGTAGTGGGATGCAACTGCGCAGTGAAAGCTTTTCACATATTGAAAATGGCGAACCACAAAAGAGATTTGGAGAGAGTTTTATGGAGATCAAGGCAAAGTTTTTTGTGGAGAGTTCTATTTTCAATATGTGAAAAGCTTTCACTGCTTGCAGTTGCATCCCACTAATAAAAAATGGCTCAATTTCGTTTTGTACCAAGGACTTCGGGGAGTGCCATTAATGTTTGAAGGCAACGTTTTTTGTGGAGAGTTCTATTTTCAGGTTTTCATGAGTTGCTGGAGGATTCAGCAAAGTATAATGAATATATTTTGCAGTCTTTGGTCCTCTATTTATGATTTTTTTGACAGAGGTACCTCGGTCGAGGTATGTATCTCGACCGAGTTAATACCTCGGTCGAGGGCTTGATAAAACCTCGGTCGAGGTATTAATAGCTCAGTCGAGGGTTTAACAAGCCCTCAACCGAGGTGCGTTTTTTTGTTTTTGCCCACATGCGCTTGCCAAAAAGTGTTACCCAGGTCCGCGGATTCACCCCTAGACAAGAAAGGATTCAAAGTTTCCTTTGTAGATGGTGAAGTTCTTATGTGGTCAAAAGAAAGAACTATAGATGATGTAGTTGTAATAGGTATTGAAGAAGGAGGGCTCTACAAACTAAAATGGCATACAAATTCAGCTTTCACAGCTTGTACTATCAGTCCATGTGAACTATGGCATAGAAGACTTTCTCATGTAAAATACAAATCATTACCAATTGTGAGAAAGGTAGTAACATGTCTACCAAAAATCTAGATCAACAATGAAGGGGCATGCAAAGGATGGAGGCTCAAGGGAAAAAGACCAAGAATCCATTTCCAAGCAGTAATAGTAAAACAAAATGGATCTTAGAGATTGTCCACTCAAATGTGTGTAGACCAATGTCAACTACTTCCTTAAGTGGGTATGTCTATTAGGTCTCTTTTATTGATGACTACTCATGTAATACTTGGATATATTTATTGAAAAGGAAAGATAAAGTATTTGAAAATTTCAAAGAGCTCAAAGATCTTGTGGAGAATCTCTCTTAAAAGAATATGAAGATATTAAGATCAGATAACAGAGGAGAATTCACTTCAAATGAATTCAAGGACTTCTGCAAAGAAGCTAGGATTAAGAGGGAGCTTACTACACGCTATAGTCCTCAACAAAATGGAGTAGCAGAAAGGAAGAATAGATCTATCATGGAACTAGTCAAATCCATAATTCATGATCAAGATCTACCCATGTATTTATGGGCTAAAGCAACAAAGATCGAAGTATATGTTCAAAACAAATTATCCCACAATGCACTTGGAAACAAAAATCCAAAAGAAATGTTTACTAGTGAGAAGCATGAAGTCAGTCACCTGAAGATATGTGGTTGTCGTTTTTACCTACATGTTCCCAAAGAGAAAAGATCAGATTTGGACCTCTCGGGAAAGAAGGGAATATTTGTTGGATATAGTGATTAGTCGAAAGCATACAAAATCTATATTCCATGATTTCATAAAATTAAGGTCAACGGAGATGTCACATTTGATGAAGATGCAACTTTCAACAAATCTAGAAATACCCATGTGGATGAAGAAGAACAAGAAGCTCCCAAAATCATAGAGACCAGTAAACCACCAGTTAGAGCTGAAGAAGATCCTATACTAGAAGGTCGGGACATGGAAGAACCTCAAGAACCTATAAAGACACCTCATGAGACAATCTCAACAAGGAAAAGACCAGCTTGGGCTCGTGATATAATTCAAGAAGCAGAAATATATGGTGCACCAAAAGGAAGCAAGAGACTAAGACTCCACTCCAACTACGCATCATTAATGTGTAACGTTGTTGACAAAGAACCTACATATTTTGAAGAATCCTTAAAGAAGAAGTAATGGATGGATGCCATGATTGAAGAATATCAATCTATCTTAAAGAATGATGTTTGAGAAGTGGTGCCATGACCAAAGGATAAATCAGTGGTCTCTTCCAAATGGATTTTTAAGACAAAGCATTCAATTGATGGTAGTATTGAAAATTTCAAAGCAATATTTATCACACGAGGATTCTCTTAGAAGAAGGGATTGATTATGAATAAACTTTTGCACCAGTAGCTATATATAACTCAATCAAAACCATTCTTGCTTTCGCTTCCAAGATAAGATGGAAATTACATAAAATGGATGTAAAGACAACCTTTATAAATGGTGTCATAGAAGATGAAGTGTATATTGAACAACCTCTAGTTTTTAAGACACATGACAAGAAATCACATGTGTGCCGACTAAAGAAAGCATTATATGGATTAAAGCAAGCACCCAGAGCATGGTATGGAAGAATTATGGGATGTGTGACTACTTCTTAGTTCTAGTTGTGAAGTGTATTATGGGATGTGTGACTACTTCCAGTGTTGTTTTGTTTATTAAGGGAGCAACATCAAATTTCTTCAAACCCTCTGGGTGACTTCACCAAGGCTATCCTCTCTAACCCTACCCATTTCTGATTAGTTGTTGAAGGATTCACCAAGCTTATCATAGATGCAAAAAAAGAGAATGAATTAAAGGTATTCGAGTGGAAAGAACAATTGACCTTACACATCTCCTTTTTGTTGATGATGTACTATATTCTATTTTGGATATGGTGAAGAAATTCAAAGGTTATTGGACATGTTGATCACATGTTTATTGCCATTCTTGTTGCAATAAACGTACATAAATATGCTATCTATATTCAGCACTTGAATGCCTCCATGGACATTGAATTAGAAGAGAGTTTTGCTTTCATTAGAAAGCAGTTAGAGGAGGGACTCAAGTATCTAGGGTACGCCCTCAAGTCAAACAATTATTTTGGTTGTAATTGGAGGTGGTTGGTTGCGTAGATGAGAACAATATCAATATCTAGTGCACATCTGGTGTCACTGATGGTTGTCCCGTGGTGGAAGATTGGTTTTAATCAAGGATGTTCTAGAAGCCATTCGAGTATATTGGCACTTGTTGGCCCAAATCCCTAAGGGTGTATTAGAGAGAATCCAGAAATTATGTTACAATTATCTCTAAAGAGGTGAAGAGCTTACAAAGGGCTACGCATGGCAAGTTGGAAAGTTATTGCACTATCGAAAGACAACGGGGAATGGGGACTATAGGACATTCATAAATTCGGTAAGGCTTTGGTTGTGAGCTCACTTGGGAATGTTATCTCCAATGGCAGCATGTGGAGCATAGTACTTATTGATAAATATATAACCCCAGATTCTTTAATTGATTGGATACAAAATAGAAACAAAATTATTGTGTAGGTCTCTAACGGGTTCATTACCAGAATATAGGCCTTCGTGAATTAGTATTAAAAACCAAGAATGTTTGCTCTTTATTCCATCAATTGGAGTTCAAAACATATTTTCAATGAGAACAATATGGTTGTTGATTTACTTTCAAAACAGGGTCTCTAATTACAAGCTGGACAGTTCCATTTAACAGTAAAGGAGAATTCCTCTGAGTCTATTGCAGAAGGGATATTATCACATTTTTGAAGATTTGCCGAACATAAGTTCTGATAAGGTTTGGACTTTAAATTTATTCCGGAAAACAATGTCTACTCATAGTGTTTTGAAGACTTTTTAGTGCCGATCTTTTTGGATAGTTGCAACATTTTTTTGAAGTAAATTTGGACATGATTAGGGGATCTAAACTGTTTCGAATGGGTTAAGATTTTGTTTTCTAGGAACGGCCCAAGTCCTAATTAGATCAAAGGCATGTTACATTTATTAAAAGTCTGCCCAAAGTGACCACAATAAGGTTATTTGAGTTGGTGTGTTTTTTTAATAATAATCATGAGTTAACTGCATTAATCGATAACAACCAATAATAACTATTTCTCACTACCAATTTCACAACTGATTTATGATAAATTTTGTCATAAGCTTTACTATGATGAAAAAGCATATTGGATTCAGTTCCCTGTCCACGATAAAGAAGAAGTAAGCTAACTTTACCTCCTGCTGAGTAGCCTTTCCCACCAATTAAATCCGAGTAGACTTAGCTCAAGCACTACTATAATCAGTAAACCAGAATCTGTTTCTATCTGTTTAGCGTGACAAAATTTTCCAAATTCAGAAATGTCACACTTAATAGATTATATATTTGCCACTATGTTATTGATTTGATTTATTATTGTCCCAATCACAAAGTTTCAAAACCCAGCAAATCATAAATTCGCTATTGCATAAGCAAACAAATAGAAATTGCAATAATCGCCTGGCCATCTCCGGATCATTGCTAAGAGAGAAGCGAGGATTATTGAGAAGAGTCACTCAACAGGTTTTACTTCAACTCAATCAGTTGACAGGGTTTTAATTTGACTGACTCACTCTACATGTGACTGAATCAATCCATTTAGCCAATTTTAGTCTAATTTTTACAAAGGAGATTTCTTAGTTTAAAGGCTTCAGAAAATGAAAAAACTCACATAACAATAATTAGACAGATTTACAAAAATCATATGACCCAATATTAAGTATACTTGTGTCCACCACTGTGGTAAAACCTAGAGCTTTTATATAGTGAAGTGTTTATAGATTCTTTGATCTTTCGCTCAAATTGTAAATGTAAACAACATTTTCTCAAGTAATTTTGGTGAGAGTGTGCCGCTAAATAAAGATGTATTCAACCATAAACTATTGATTTATATAACTTGTCAAGACATAGCAAAGAACTATTGCCCTAAAAATAAACTTGCAAATATATTCCAAAAACACACAGAGCTAACTCTTGAACTTTCCACATAGTTTTCCCTTTGTTCAATTCTGTTTTCAATATTTGCTACATATATAGACAGACTAAATAGATTCTCTTCAGACTTGAGCATTGAAGTTTGCAATAACTATCCACCTAGAAACTTAAGTTCAGAAATTTAATTCGACTGGTTTACATTACAGAATCATGAACTCTTCACTCTATCAATCTATATCAGTGAAAGAGTGACAATCAGTGAGAATGACCTTTGTTCAATTTTGTTTTCAATATCTGCTACATATATAGACGGACTAAATAGCTTCTATGTGAAGCTACTAACTTAAGCATTAACGTATGCAATAACTATCCACATAGAAACTTAAGTTCAGAAATTTAATTCCACTGGTTTACATTACATAATCATGAACTCTTCAATCTATCAATGTATATGAGTGAAAGAGTGACGATCAGTGAGAATGATTTTTGTTCAATTCTGTTTTCAATATATGCTACATATATAGACGGACTAAATAGCTTCTCTGTGAAGCTACTAACTTAAGCATTAAAGTTTGCAATAACTATCCACCTAGAAACTTAATTTAATTGGACTGGTTTACATTACATAATCGTAAACTCTTCAATCTATCAATCTATATCAGTGAAAGAGTGACAATCACTGAGAATGACCTTTGTTGAATTATGTTTTCAATATGTGCTACATATATAGACTGACTAAATAACTTCTCTGTCAGCGTGGAATTTCAAATTTACGCTGCCTGTTGAACTGAAATTTGAAGACGTTTTTGGATTTTTCATGCCCTTCAACTTAAGGTTTATGCATTTGAGTGACTGTCAAATTCAGGTCTTGGCACAGCCCTCCAAATTCCACAACTACCCTTTAGTTCCCACAACTTTGAACCTGTTATCTTTAAAAATATTTTAGCCAAAACTTTATTGTTAAAATACATTACCAATATGCACCAAGAAGAGAAACAATAATGATATGGAATGGTGGGTACCTGCACTTGAGATAGGTTTTGGTGGGCCTGGGATTCAAATCAGTTTCACCATGCATGAGACATTGATCAAGTATTAAAATTTAAACTAGTAAGCAAACCAGTATTAAACCATTATTATAATTTAAACTATTATAGGTTACATGCCTACACTTGTCAAACGAGTATTAAAATTTATGACGGCCTAATTAAATAGGTAAACTTCAAATCTATGGTTTGGATTTTTTATAATTACCTTTGACGTTTAAATTTTATAATTACCCATCAAATACTTTCAAAAACATAAAAAACAACCCTCAAATTCCAGGCCTACAAGGACTGCTTCTCTTACAGACTTGGACTTAAAGCATTAAAGTCTGCAATAACTATCCACCTAGAAACTTAAGTTCAGAAATTTAATTCGACTAGTTTACATTACAGAATAGTGAACTCTTCAATCTGTCAATCTATATCAGTGAAAGAGTGACAATCAGTGAGAATGACAGAACATGACCAACTACATATTTCAACAAAGTCGACTAACTAGATAAGAGGATCAGCCAATATTTAACCGTCTGAGCGGGTCGGGGAAGCCATCAAAAATAGATTGTATAAATGCACCCTAAATTTTTTCATCCATTCTCATATTGAACCCAAAACATTTATTCATAGTGCTGATTATTGATAATAAGTGCAATCAGTATGCCAAAAGAGCTTCAGATTTCTTTTCATATATGAAACCATTAGCCTTGGAACTGTCTGCACACCACACAAAGATGCCCTTTAATTCTCCCCTCTGCTTCAGCATCCTGCACGCCTCAAAGAAACCATGCTCTGGCGAGAGACCTCCTCCACCGCCGCTCTCTGTAATAAAACTAACCAGTACTTTCCCTCTGCTATACTGCCACACCTGTGTCTTATAGTATTTGATGAACTGCAAAATCGTGGTGTTGGCAGAGTATGCATAGAATTGGAAGTTAACGTAGTCTATTGCACGCCAGTATTTTTTCCACAGCGCAAGGTAGTGAGACTGAACTTCCTGGTTATCGAAGGGAGCGATGGACGCGAAGGAGATAACTTTGCTCTGCTTTAACCTCGTTATTAGCTGCCCGATACACTCGGTGAAAGTCTTGTTGTCGGCTTGAAAATGCTCGTAGTCGATGTCGATGCCATCGAGATGGTATTCTCTGATTATCTTCGACAACGAGGAGACTGCGTTGTCTAGCCAGGACGACACGGACGATGGCTTGAACTCTGCCGGTTGCCCGCTTACGCTATCCCCGCCAATGCTGAGTGCGACCTTCACGTTCTTGTGTTGGGCCTTTATGGCCTGCACTGCCTTGGGGGTCAGATTGCCAGAGTCCCAGAAAATGTTGAATTTTCCGTTTGTAGGAGCAGGGGATCCGGATTCAGTGGTGTAATCGATGGCGAAGGCCAAAATGAAATGAAACTCCACGGCCGGATTGATGGGCACATCTGAGAATGTAACGTTGTTGAACAAGGCGCCTATGTATTCACCGAACACTTTGCCGTTCGCACCTGCAAATGCACAAACAACATGATTTAATATGGATCATCATCTTCATGGAAGAGCCTTACAAACAATTCCTGCTAATATATATTTTTGGATTCTTGAGGTGGGGTAATATACCCATAGAGATTGGCAGCTGATTAAACAGCAAAAAGACAATGGCGCCAAGCCTACATATATCCATGGAGGCCATGACCACTCGCAGCAGGACTGGATTATCGATATTGCAGGATCATACAAAGGGCACTTATATGGACCTGTCAACGCACATCATGCACAGATCCAGTCTATTGTTCCACTAAGATTACACAATTTCAATAGTTTATATCTCTAGAGTCTACACGCTGCCATTTCAACAGTTTATAAAATAAGCCTGCACGCTCTTTGTGCAGATGCGATTGATATACTGTGGTGGAGTCAACCATGCAGTGGGAAATTAATCATAGTAATAAAGGAGTTCAGTGGGTCGTAAACAGTGGTTGGCACAGGTAATTAATTAAAAGATCATGCACAGATCCAGTCTATTGTTCCACTAAGATTACACAATTTCAATAGTTTATATCTCTAGAGTCTACACGCTGCCATTTCAACAGTTTATAAAAAAAGCCTGCACGCTCTTTGTGCAGATGCGATTGATATACTGTGGTGGAGTCAACCATTCAGTGGGAAATTAATCATAGTAAGAAAGGAATTCAGTGGGTCGTAAACAGTGGTTGGCACAAAGATCGATTCTCTGGCTAATTCAACGAATCAGACTTAAACGTATATGACATATTTTTTATTGATTTGATTCCTCGTCGAATCCCAGCTATTCATCTCGTGAGTCAAGAATCATGATATATTGTATAAGAGCGGGCCCTGTCTGGAAAAGGCATAATATATTTTTGGGCACTACTTGTGTCAGCGATGATATCGTGAAGCCACCAATTCCAAGGGTGAAGTAAAGACACTAAAATTTATATATATATGGTAGACATTAGGAGCGACTTATATACTGGACAGACTTTCTCTAGGGAGGGGAGCTTGTCCAATGCACACCCTTGGATTTACTTTCCTTTGGGAGGGGAGCCTGGAGCCTGTCCAATGCACGGACGGTGCATTGGACAGGCTCCCCTCCCGAGAGAAAGTCTATCCAATATATAAGGAATGCTGTAGACATTAGGTAGTGGGACTCTATCCTTTGAACATGGGGAGGAAAGAAAAGCAACATAAACAATAAATAAATAATTGAGCATAATTAAGGAAGAAAAGCCTGTCACGATCTTAATAAAAATGTCTTTTAGATTTATTGTACAAAACACAAATATAATAGTGAAATCCAAATGGAGACGGAAAGTGAGACAAATCTCTCGTCTCTTAATCGTCACATTATTTATTATTTAAAGTTTCTTCCTACACCTTTCGCGCCCTCAAATAATACCTGGTTCAAACCCAAATGAAAGTGTGGCTAAATAATATTCTCAAATTGGATAAAAGTCACTTTAGGCAAAGACAAAGTTATAATGGGTTGTTTCTTCGAAGCCAGTGATACAACACCTGTACCAAAATGAAATGTGTATCCAGATGTTCTTTTCTTTTCATCTAAGTTGCCTCCATTTTCGCTATCAATGTATCGAATGAGTTTAAAATTTTCAAAGATTAAAAACATAAAGCCAAAATCCTTTGTGTCACTTACATATCTCATAATTATTTTACCTGTTTTCTAATAAAAAAATTTGAGAACTCCATAAATCTTGAGATCAGACTTAGCAACACTGTCAAACTTGAAAATGTTACTTAAGAGAACAGGACCATTGGGCATGGAAATATACCATTATCTCCATACTTGGAGGATCTACAAGGAAATGTCGTCGCATAACGAACATGGGAGAGGGAAGAGGGACGTGGGTCATGGGAAGAAGGGACCGGCCGATCGGTGTATAGAGGAACTGGTCAGGTTATAACAAAGAAAAATAATAATACCAAAGCAACACTGTTTTTCATTTTTTTAACATGTTTGAAGCTCCCCTTTTCGTTCATGATCTCGATGGTGAAATAAATTGTCTTGGTGATGCCATTCCGAAGAAAATGTTGAATATATAAGATGAATATATAAGAAGTAAATGACCTGTTGCTTAATATTAATTGACAACTACCATCGTTGCAGCCACCAAAATGCCATCCAAAGGTCATCAAAGCAATGTCGCACAAGTCGTGCAAGACTATTTATTCACCATTTGCGACCATTTGTGCGAGGCCAGAGTCCATTGACCTCTGCAGTTCACATCGACCAATGCAAATCCATTGTGCGAGGCCAGAGTCCATTGACCCCTGCAGTTCACATCTTACCAAGGTCCGTTGGCAAGCGTCGAGCTTATCCCGATTGCATATTCTTGGGCAGTCTGTATACGTGTCCTCGAGTTGGGTCATGTTACCTCTCCTTTCGTTTCTTCGTCGGATTCGTTCCTCTCCTTTCATGGTGGTTGGAAACGGTCCCAACACCCAATCCAATGCATTCGGTTGTTTGATTAGACTTAGGCTGCATTAAAGTCACTCTAGGCAAATCAGAACAAAGATTCCAGTACTCAAATGTTGGTTGGTCGGTGCATTAAAGAGCCTATTATGCAAAATAATAGCACAAACCCTACCTAAAATGTTGATATACCTTTTCTTTAAAAAGAATGTTAATATGTATACAAAACTTAAGAAACTTTTGGACAATATAGAGCAATGTATACAAAACTTAAGAAACTTTTGGACAATATAGAGCGACGAATTATGCATCTAGCCAATTCTGGTTCAGGTACAAAAACTCTTTTTTTCTAAATATTGCAGATGTGTTTTTATACAATTACATATCTATAATCGATTTTCAGTTTCTCTATTTGAACAAGTAAAACTCGTGTGTTTATTTCTTTTTCTCAATCACTTTTCCTCAACAACAGTGGAGTGGACCAACTTATATATATTATTAAGGTGATGCATGTTTCCATTGTTGGTACATAGTATATTTTTTCTATATTTTTCAAATTTTGTAGTTTATTAAGGTTTGTATGTAATAACTGAAATATTATTTGCAGGTCCTCAGGGCTCCAACTCTCAAGGAGATTAAATGCATGAACCCTAATTATACAGATTTTAAGTTTCCATAGATAAAGGCCTACCCTTTGCAGAAGTTTGTTATTGGAAACTATTATATCCCTAATTTACTCCTTTGTAGAAAGTGGCATCTTTGTTTTCTCAACTTTTTCATAAGCAAGGGCCTACAGAGGTTGTAGATATTCTCTCAAATATTCCCTACTACTCACCAAGGCTTCACTACAATTTTGTAAGATTAGATATATTTCTACATGTTTTAAGATAGGGACGTCATTGTAGTTTCTTTGAATATATAGATTGCATGTTTTCCCTTCATTTGTTTTTTAGACATTCTAAAAGGAAATTTACTGGATGCACAACTTGAATCATGTGCACATTTATTCATTGATGAAATCTAAGATCCCAATACCTGCTTTCCCAATGGTCTCCCTTAATATGATTTGGCAATACAACCAAATAATCCAGATACTTCCACTAAAATTGGATAAGATTACGTTGCTAAGACAATCAAATGATCCATTTTCACTACAATTTGTTTTCCTTCTACGACATCCAAATGACATAGAAAACCAACAAACCAAGTGATCTAGATTCTTCTACTAAATTTTGGATAAGACTTCCTTATGGAGACAATCAAATAACTTAGCAAGATAACCAAATGATCTAGATACTTTCACTAACTTGGATAAGTTTGCAGGTTTACATTGATAATGTGTTACAACGAAACTTTCACTAACTTGGATAAGTTTGCAGGTTTACTTTGATAATGCGTTACAACAAAATTTTCCTAACATGGATAAGATTGCATCCTTACTTTGATGATGAGTTCCATGAAATATTCTTAGCTTCATAAGCATATTTACCTATATTTTAACTTATAGGTATGATCTACTCCTTCAAATATTTTATATGAAAAAAACAAGACAGTATTATATCCTCTCTATATTCTCTTTCGCGTAGAGTTATGATATGGTCATTTAAATATTGTAATATTTTATATGAAAAAAATGAGAAGGCAATATTGTTTCTGTTAAGCAGCTTACCCTTCCCTCACTCAGCTAGAGGACTGAGCAGCAAAGGAAGCATCTTACCGAGAGACAATATGATCCTTTCTTCTATCTTGATAGCCCTGGTGACCTCTTGGTCTATTCAATTTGAATGATTATATCTATAGTTGCTTCATTGAATTGGGAGTTACCTTGGGGTTCTTAATATCGACTTGGAAAATAAATGTTGTATATGCCTTTGTTGCGGGCTCTCAAATGAGCTTCGATGCTTACACCACTTAGTCAACTACCTATACCTATGTGTCCTATGCTAGTGGCTTCTCTTTCTTGAGTCTTCATATTAAAGTTATATCCCTACTTTCTATTTAACACCCACTCAATGGCTTATTTCTGAATATATTTTAAATGAAATAAACAAGATGCCTGAAAATCATAAAATGGAATCTGAAATTTTGGAATGTGACATCTGGGCACTCGCACGAAGTTGGTTCCACCTTTTAGTGCCACTTTAGAAATCAGAAATGCACTTCCAAAATGTAAATCCACAACGCATATGTGTTATTGATGCTACGTTCGAAAAGCCCAAGCCCAAAGATGATGCTAAGGTTAGTTAGTAGATATCACATATGCGATATATCACATGTGTGTTTTTAAAGTTTTACATATCGCAAGTGCAATATATCGCAAGTGCAATATATCACACTTGCGATATTGAAAACCCCCCAAAAAAATAGAGGCCGCGGGCCTCAATCAGTTATTTGCACATTGAGTTAGATATCGGGAAGGCGAAATACCGCACTAGTGTTTTGCATTAGAGCATTTGGAGGTGGCTTGGTTCCAATGGCAGATAAGCACTCATATCATCCACAGTTGTATTCAATATTTGTTTGTTTTTGTTAATTTCATAGTTTTTATAATTGTTAAAAACTTAAAACGAATTTAATAAAAAAATTGAATTAAATCAAATAATGATATATTAAAACAATTTGTAATTCATTGTGGTAATATTAACAGATAACTGGAATGTTCAAGATACTGTGCAAAATGAACCAAACCCAAACATAGACACAAACCCAAACACGGAGGGGGAACAAGACTGCAATTCCCAAATTCTGGCTCATTTGGGTGCATTGAGGTGCCTTAGCTCATCTTTTAGCGGGGGGGATCATTTAAGACAATCTTTAGCCGAGGAATTGGACACCATAACAAACACAATTTCCAATGCCCAAGGAGATCTATACAACATTAGCTCGTACAGAGAATCCATGAGGCAATACTATTCTGATAGTTTGAGTTATAAAGACATCAAAAACCTAAAGATTACAAAAGACCAATTGTTTTCATTATTTCAGGACCCTAGCACCGGATTGGTTCCACCCACCATTCGAGCACACATTTCCATAGACTGGTGCATGGAACCAAATATTAAATCCAATTGGATGGATCAACAATATATGGTCTTCGATGAAGACCCTCATGGGAATAGGGACATCCCATTTTATTTCCTGAGGAAGTTGTATGCAAAATTCATCCTAGGGAAACATGTGAACTATTTTGATATTTTATACTTCCAGGGTGTGGGTCATGGGATGCCCCAAGATAGGGAAGGGGCTAGGACTGATCCTAACCGTGTGCCACACCCTCCACGCACACCAAAACCCTCTCGAGTGTATCCTCCTATGGGTCCTATGATTGATGATACACAGGAGGCCTTATTTGACTTGGCAGATACATTGCTTCAGCATGGGACTACTGTCCAAGGAAATGTAGGCCAAGGGGTTGGAACTTCTGAGGATGGCCCATCGCACAGTAAGGATCCATCTACAGATCACACTGAAGACGTAGAGTGTTCAGAGCATCGTGTTACTCCAAACCCTTGCACAGTGTGTGGAGGCATATGCTATGGCCCTGCTTCAGAGTTCCGGGACGATGGATTACTTCGATTTGTAAGTAAAACTCATTATTTTCATATTATATTTTGTTTTATATCACAATTTTCAATTGTTTCGCAATTTATTTCTATTTAATTATCTAACAAATTATGTGAACAAATATACAGCTAGTGTCCCATGACACCCCAGATCCGCATAGTCCGTCAATTGATGTTGACAGCATTGATGCAATAGTCAATGCTTCATATGGGTTTGGTTCTTCACCATTAGTTGTAAGAACTATACTTTTTAATTTGTCACCGTTATTTACATATTTATAGTAGAGATTGTAACATTCAATACATCATAATCTAGATACAATATGTTTTATGCAGGGTGAGCAAGATGAGTATGTTGAATCCCAGCATAGTCCCTCTCATGTAGAGGAAGATTCCCAGACGCATGTATTATTTTAAATATGCTTTTAATAATTCAACATTCATGCTTTTAATTTTTAGAATTTTTCTAATTGTATCTTTATGTTTTGTTACGTAGCATGATATCTTGATGGTGACCTGCCTCTTCCCCGCCCCCAGGTACATGTATGTTTCGATTTCTTTGAAAAAATCATTTTTCGTCCATGTTGTATATGTCTCGTTTTCTTTGTATTATCTGACATTGACATATGTTACTTTATGCAGGAATGTATTGATCCAATGGTGCTTGAAGAGCACCAAAGCGAGGTTGTTGGCGACTCACCTCTCCCCCCTGCTAGGTACATGTATGTTTCGCTTTCTTTGAAAACATAATTTTCTGTCCATGTAGTATATATGTCTCGTTTTCTTTTTATTATCTGAAATTGACATATGTTACTTTATGCAGGCTTCTAGTGAGGCATCGGTGCTTGAAGAGCACCAAATCGGTGACCCACCTCTAACGAAATAGCAGGTATGTTTATGTATCGCTTTCTTTTAATTGTGATTTTAATGATTCAACATGTACTTTTTTAATTTTTTGAAATTGTCTAATTGTATCTTTATCCTTTTGTACATAGGAACGTGATTTTGAGGATGTTATCCAACAAGAGAACTTCTTCGCTAATGCATGTAGAAATCCTTTTATCCCGTTGACAGTTGTTCGACCCACTGGTTACACACCTCCTCATGCCCCAGGTATATTTATATATTGCAACTCTTGCTTATATTTCTTTTTGTACATGCAAGTATCTTTTTCCTTGTTGCCCCCATTGATATGCTGACATTGACATATATATTATTTTATGTATTTTGATAGTGTGTGATCCAGGAGGATATTGGTGGCCACCCACCTATTCCTCTTGGACCCCCACCACTGTTTCTTTCAGTTTTCCAGTTTCCTTAATTGTAGCACAATTTACTATTTTTGGCAGTTTCCGGGTCCTAAACTTCTGGATCCATTTTGAGGCCCTAAATGACGTTTTTTTGACATCGAATGGTCGAAAAAATATGAGTCCGTTCCGGACTTGATATTTGTTGTTTATGGATGTATTCCTTAAACATATCTTTCTAACGATGTATCATGCGCATCAAACGGAGGTAGTATGCTAAAGTTACGACCCCGGGAAATTGATGTACCAAGTTACCCAACGAGGCCCACATTAAGGCGTTTCACCTCCTAGGGTTAGGTTTTTGGATGTGTAGGGTTTCCATTGTTTATCAATAATATATAGGCCTTCGAGCCTCATTGTAACATAGAGTTCAGAGGCATATAGCCGCCACATCTCTTCTGAGAGATAAGCTACCAGCACTCTAGCTAGTTTATTTCCATTCTGTATGTAAACAAGTTTTAGTTATTGATTAATGAAATGAAGTGTTATTTCCGCTGCATATTTGTTTCTATGGTTAATTGTGTATTCTGTTGCGTTCCTGCATAAATCCAGATCAGTGGTATCAGAGCAATCTGCTCTTTCTTGATCCTTCTTTGCATGTCCCCAACAAGGGCGGGGTATAAAGAGTTAGGGATCGATCTGGTTGAACCTTTGCAAGATCAGCCTTGCAAATCCCAACGGCCAACCATGGGGGACGAAAAGAAAGATGAGGGCGCAGAAGATCCTATCAAGATTTTGCTCGAGGAGGCCCTTGAAAAACAAAGGAACGTGATGATGGATAACTTCACCCAGATCCTTCAACAACTTCCCACTGGCGGCGCATCTGCATCTAGCAGCCACTTTGGAGGTGCAACCCCTTTTAAGGTACAAGTAAACTTCGACATTCCCATATTTGATGGTCGAATAGATGCAGACGCCGTAGATAAATGGTTGAATCTATTAGAAGGATATTTCTTGGTTCATGACTCTTCTGACCGGGAAAAGATTACATTTTCTCTACTCAAAGCCACCGCCCATGTCAAGGACTGGTGGGAAACCTACTGTGAGAGAAAAGATGAGGAGGAACCCTCTCTGTTCTCAGCCGTACCCACTTGGAATTATTTCCAAGATGCCATAAAGGGACAATGTTATCCGGTGGGGAGCTATGAGGACAAGTACATCCAATGGACTACGCTGCGGCAGCAAAGAGATCAAGATGTGCATGAGCTGACGAATCTGTTCCATACCCTATGCACCAAGTTGGGTATCAAAGATTCAGAGAAACATTTGGTGATGAAGTACCTCAGTTGTTTGCACAAATACATTTAGGAGGAAATGGAGTTCCTCGACATCTCCTCGCTTGGTATGGCATATCGGTATGCTGCCAAAATTGAGCAAAAATTCAAACAAAAAAAGAGGGACTTTGGATCTGCGAATCAGAAGCAAGGGAAAGGTGCCCCCAAACCGCAAAACCAAGGAAACAGCCAAGGCATGGCGACTCAAGAAAACTTTCCAAAGCTGCAAGCAAAGAGCAACACTACAAAGCCAAAGAAGGAAGCAGGAAAGCGGTGCAAGTTCCATAAGAGCCCCACTCACAACACAAGTGAGTGTCGGGCTAAGCAGTCACTGGTGGCTGAGATAAAGGCTTTTGAATCAAATGCATACTCTGACACTGAATCTGAACCTGAGAAGGGGAATGATAGAGGGAAGAAGATTATCGATGCAGATCCCAACGCCACCGTTTCCACCACGAATATACAAAAGGAAGAACCAGAAGATTCAGAGGAGGAGGAGCGTCTTTTCCACTCCCAGATGTGGGTAAAGGGTTCCCTGCTATAGTTCATCGTCGACAGTGGGAGCCAAAAGAACCTGATTTCAGTAGAGGTCATGAAGTGGTTGGGTTTTCCGACCACAGCACACCTGCAGCCATACACCATCAGGTGGCTTCACCAAGGACAAGATCTTCGCGTCAGCCAACAGTGTCACCTTCCCTACACCATCAAGCCCTTCACTGATGAGGTATTATGTGATATTGCTCCTCTTGATGTTTGAGATGTATTATTAGGTCAACCATACTTATGGAAGTGACATGCTGTGTATGAGTCCCGTCCTCACGCTGTTATTATTACGTTGGGAAATGATTTGTACAGGATACCAGAGGTACCACCCCCTACCACTATCTCTTTGGTTACTGCAAAATAATGCAGTAAGCTCATTTCCAAAACTGGGAAGTTTGTTTTCTTGATGATCCGCCCTCAGGGCAAGAAGAAGATCATGGCCACAACCTCCAAACAAGGCCCCTCCGCATGACAACAACAAATGGACAAGGTTGTGGAGGAGTACTGGGACATATTCACCTTACCCACCGGGGTGCCTCTCCACTGTCAGGTCAAGCACCCCATCGATCTGACCCCAGGTGCGCCACTGCCCAATGGACCGTTCTATCGTCGCTCTGTTCTAGAGAATGATGAAATCAAGAGGCAAATTCAGGAGCTACTGCAAAAGGGTCACATCCGGCCAAGTTCATCTCCCTATGGGGGCCCGATCGTGTTGGTACAGAAAAAGGATGGGACTTGGAGACTCTGTATTGACTATCGGGCACTGAACAAGATCACTATCCGGAATAGGTACCCGATCCCACGGATTGATGACCTCCTAGACCAGCTTAAAGGGGAAAAATATTTTAGCAAGATCAACTTGAAGTCCAGGTATCACCAGGTACCAATCGAGCCGACGGATGTGTGGAAGACTGCCTTCAAAGCCAAGGAGGGCCTTTTTGAATAGTTAGTCATGCCTTTCGGGCTGACGAATGCTACTGCGACCTTCATGAGACTGATGGACGACATATTGCGACCATTCACCAACTCATTTGCAGTAGTGTACTTGGATGACATCCTGATCTTCAGCCAGACTTGGGAAGAGCACCTCCACCACATCCGACAGGTCCTCCAAACATTGTGGCAGCACAAGTTGTGTGCCAATTTGGACAAGTGCACTTTTGGCAGGACCCAGGTTCAGTATCTAGGATACATTATTGATGACTGTGGGGTACATGTGGATCCAACCAAGATCCAATTCATTCGGGATTGGCCAACCCTAACTACTCTAACAGAGCTTCGCAGCTTTTTGGGCCTTGCTAATTTCTACCGCAGGTTCATGTTGGGATTCTCTCATATCACTTGGCCCTTGAGTCAAGTCACCAAGGGAGGAGCGAAAGCAAAATTATTTTGGTCAGAAACTCAGGAGAAGGAGTTTGCAGAATTGAAACATCGCCTCTGTTGTGCCCCAGTGCTCACATTACCAGACTTGCAACAACCATTTGAGATCGAGACAGATGCCTTTGACTATGCTATTGGGGCAGTCCTTAATCCACAAGGGCATCCAGTGGCATATCACAGTGAGAAACTGTCAGACACAGTCCACAAATATCCCACTTATGACAAAGAGATGTATTCCATTGTACATGCTTACCGGCAATGGAAGCATTACATTTTGGGGAAGGAAACGATCATCCACACAGACCACCGACCTCTGTAGTTCATGCAGACACAAGGGAAGTTATTGAACGATCGCCATCAGAAGTGGTCCACATATCTACAACAGTTTCATTTGAACATCAAGTACAAGAAGGGAAGCACCAATAATGTTGTAGACTACCTCAGCCGACCACCAATCATGCCGATAACGACCGTGCTCAACTCTTGTGGGAATGAGACTTCTGATTGGCCACTTCTCTACAAGAGTGATCCAGAATTCAGCCACACATACCAGACGCTCTTGTAGGGAAACCAAGTTCCAAAATTTCACCTCCAGGATGTACTACTGTGTCACATGTGACACCTTTGTGTTCCTTCAAGCGAGCGTGCCAAGATGATTTGTGAAGCGCACTATAGTCGGGTCGATGGGCATTTCGGGGTCGAGAAAATAGTGGCAGTACTGCAGAAGTATTTCTATTGGCCAAACCTTCGACACGACGTCGGGAAGTACATCCGATCCTGCACTGCCTGTGCCATTGCCAAACCATCCATCAAGAAGCAAGGCCTCTATACTCCATTGCCTTCCCCTAGTCGACCTTGGGAATCCATCTCCATGGATTACATGTCAGGCCTTCCTTCTACTAAGCACGACAATGACTGTGCATTTGTGGTCGTTGACAGATTCTCAAAGATGGCCATAATGGTGACTTGCAAGAAGAATATCACAGTAGAAGCCACTGCTAAACTCTTCTTTGAATGAGTGTGGGTACACTTTGGTATCCCACAGTCTGTAATCTCAAACCGAGACAGCAGGTTCCTTAGTACATTCTGGTCTATCCTATGGTCAATGCTAGACACCAATATCACAAAGTCCATAGCTTTCCATCCCCAGACTGATGGCCAGATAGAGGTCGTCAATAGGATGATCGTACACATTTTGCGCATGTACAACTCAAAGCATCCACACACATGGGATGAGAGCCTCCCCTATGTACAACACAGCTATAACCAGGCCCTCCACAGCTGAACCAACCACAGCCCCTTTCAGGGGGGCTTGGGATTCCAGCCACTATGTCCCATTGATGTAGCCATGCCATTTGCAGCTACTCAGGCTGATTCAGCTCATATCTAGTCTAAAGTTTCCAAGGCAAACAGCTTCACTAAGCACATTCAGCACATTCGCCAACAGGTTCATGACATTTTGGACAGATCCAATGCTAAGTACAAGTAGCGACATGATCATCATCGGGTGCAACACAACTTCCAGGTGGGCGACAAACTGTGGCTACATTTACAGAAGGAGCACCTCGCTGGACCCCACCGCAAGCTTCGCCCACTCCGATATGGGCCATACACCATCACCAAGGCTGTCGGGGACAATGCCTTCAAGCTCAGTATTCCACCATTCCTTGGTCTGCACCCAGTGTTCAATGTGGACCGCCTTCGGCCCTACTTTCCACCTCTATTGGACACATTAGACGTGGCAAAACAACTCACACCAACAGAGTTAAACCCTGACTACATGGAACAAGCCACAACTGATCGGATTATGGACACACATATAAAGAACACCCACCAGAAGAAGATCCAGCTATATCGAGTTGTCAAAGCAGGCCAACTCCTTCACCAGGGAAAGTGGCTCACCGGGGACCAAGTTCAACAGAAGTTTCCTCATCTCATGGAAGAACTCAACGCAATGGGGACCATTGCTTCTTAAGGGGGAGGAATGATCCATGAGGATATTGGTGGCCACCCACCTGTTCCTCTTGGACCCCCACCACAGTTTCTTTCAGTTTTCCAGTTTCCTTAATTATAGCACAATTTACTATTTTTGGCGGTTTTCGGGTCCTAAACTTCAGGATCCATTTTGAGGCCCTAAATGACGTTTTTTTGACATCGAATGGTTGGAAAAATATGAGTCCGTTTCGGACTTAGTACTTGTCATTTATGGATGTATCCCTTAAATAGATCTTTCTAATGATGTATCATGCGTGTCAAATGGAGGTAGTATGCTAAAGTTATGACCCAGGGAAATTGATGTACCAAGTTACCCAACGGGGCCCACATTAAGGCGTTTCACCTCCTAGGGTTAGGTTTTTGGATGTGTAGGGTTTCCATTGTTTCTCAATAATATATAGGCCTTCGAGCCTCATTTTAACACAGAGTTCAGAGGCATGTAGCTTCCACATCTCTTCTCAAAGATAAGCTACTAGCACTCTAGCTAGTTTATTTCCATTATGTATGTAAACAAGTTTCAGTTATTGATTAATGAAATGAAGTGTTATTTCCATTGCATATTTGTTTCTATGGTTATATGTGTATTCTGTTGCGTTCCTGCATAAATCCGGATCAGTGTGTGAGTGGTTATTGAAGAGCATCCAATCGGGGTTGTTTCTCACCCACCTCTCCCCCCCCCCCAATGTACTTGTATGTCTTGATTTCTTTGAAAAATTCATTATCCCTCCATGTTGTATATGTCTCGTTTTCTTTGTATTATCTGACATTGACATATGTTACTTTATGCAGGCATCTATTGAGCCAGTGCTGCTTGAAGAGCACAAAAGCAAGGTTGTTGGTGACCCACATCTTCCCCTTCGCCAGGTACATGTATGTTTCACTTTCTTTGAAAACATCATTTTTTGTCCATGTAGTATATATGTCTCCGATTCTTTTCATTATCTAAAATTGACATATGTTACTTTATGTAGGATTCTAGTGAGGCACCGGTGCTTGAAGAGAACCAAATTGATGACCCACCTCTAACGAGCTAGCAGGTATGTTTATGTATTGATTTCTTTGTACTTTTATGTATTGCTTTCTCTGATTTGAAGCACCAAATTAGTGACCCACCTCTACCCCCCCAATGTACATGTATGTCTCAATTTCTTTGAAAAAATCATTATCCCTCCATGTAATATAGTTTTATTTGTACATACAAGTATGTTTTTTGTGCACCCATTGATTTGTTGACATTGGCATATACATATTTTTTTATGCAGCTTGATAGTAAGAAAGTGGTGCTTGAAGAGCACCCAATCGGGGTTGCTGCTAGTGAGGCACCATGACCCACCATTACTTACTCACGTACAGTAAGTAAGAATGTTATATTGGTTTGGAATTTGAACAAATGTACATAGAATTTTTATAGGTTGGTAAACTAACTTACAAATTTTGGTTTTCTTGCAGTCTCCACTAATGTGACCTATCCCTCTTATTCAACGATGGGGATCACCAATGAACAGTTGGAAAAGAAAACTAGACTTCTTTGAAGACATTGGAAGTGGCAGCGAAAGGGGGGATAACTAGAATAAATGTATAGGGGGGATACGTAGAAGTAAATTTTTGTTTTTATACACACAAATGTACAGTTTGATCCACTATTTTGTATTATGGCCATGTGGCATGCCAATTTTTGTAACATTATTTGTATACATATATAATATAAAGCAAGGTTCAAATTTATACATATATGGTTGACTTGATCTTGGAATATGATATGTGTGATTCACCTATGTGATATAATGATATGTGTGGTTCACATGTGTGCTAGTATGAATGTCCAATACTTAAAGGAAGAATTTATGACTCATCCAACTAAGATCAAGTAACGATTAAGTAAGTCATGGGAGATAATCACTAGACACCATAACCATAACCATACCATACAACTACCTAAATTTAACTATCATCAACTTTTAACATTATGGCTATCCTCGAATTTTTAATATCATAACCATACCATACACTACCTAAATTGCATACACTAACATCATAACATCATAGACATACCACTAACTTTAACATCATGTACATGTGTTTCTACTTCTAAGCCATGCATGCATGTGTAATATACCATATCATACCCTACAATACCCTATGATACTAACATCACACCATACTAACATACCATACCATACTAATATACCATGCCATACCATAACATAGCATACTAACATCATACCATACTAACATACCAATAGACCGTATCATACCCTATGATACTAACATACCATACTAATATCCCATACCATATCATACCCCACAATACCCTATGATACTAACATCATACCATACTAACATACCATACCATACTAATATACCATACCATACCCTACAATACTAACATACCATAACATAACATGTACCATAACATACTAACATCATACCATACTAACATACCATACCATACTAGTTCTACATACCATACCATACCATACATGTACATGTGTTTCTAGTTCCATCTCATAACTTGTAAAGAGATCATAAAATCCTAGTTCCATCCACTAACTTGTCAACCCTAGTGATAGCATGCAATTTGTAGTTCATGAAACCCTAGTTGTTTTCCAATTTGTCCATGTACATGTGTTTCTAGTTCCATCTCATAACTTTTAAAGAAGTCACTAAAACCTAGTTCCATATCATAACTTGTCAACTCTAGTGATAGCATGCAATTTGGTAGTTCATGAAACCCTAGTTGTTTTTCAATTTGTACATGTACATGTGTTTCTAGTTCCATCTCATAACTTGTAAAGAGGTCACTAAACCTTAGTTCCATCCACTAACTTGTCAACCATAGTGATAGCATGCAATTTGGTAGTTCATGAAACCCTAGTTGTTTTTCAATTTGTACATGTACATGTGTTTCTAGTTCCATCTCATAACTTGTAAAGAGGTCACTAAACCCTAGTTCCATCCACTAACTTGTCAACCATAGTGATAACATGCAATTTGGTGTTCATGAAACCCATGCCCTTGCAGACAAAAACAAAGCATAATTCAAAAACCAAAACAAAATTAGCGCCCATCCCCACACTACAACATAGTTGAACTGCAACTAGGGAATGGCTATGATCTTTCCATGACAATCTCCATTGGAGCCTGTAATGTAATATTCAGGGTGGAATGACACTATCATTGATGGTGTCTATTTTCGTCCAACAAGTCTTCCTGTAGCAGTCTTTCGTTTGCGTTTCAAAGAAAAAATGAAAACAAAAAACACAAGAAGATCATTTGAAGCCGCGGAGAGGAAATTTTTAGTCATTGAACGAAAGGGAGCATTTCAATTATGATTCTATGTCAGAGTTCATTTCGTTGATTAACGAGTTATGCCTTAAGGCATTGGGAAATTTTGATTGCCAGCTATTTCTAAAGAAATTTTATGGGTACGCTTTTTCTCTCCACTCGAGCTCTTCTAGGTTTTTTTGTTTTGTTGTGCCCTTTCCGTGATGAGAATTTTTAAAGATGCAGTAGAGTCCATCGATTTCATAGCTTACACTTTCAAGCAGTGGATCTTGCGAGAAAGTGAATCATTAGAGGGTTTTCTTTCATCAAACATTATTCATAATGCCTCTTTGACCACCTCTTCCCCCTCTTTGACCAACTATACCTCCTATTAGTATGTCTCCTGCTCCACCTCAACACCCCCCCACTCGACCTCTGAACCTACAACCAGTTGTACAAGGAGAATATCTACCCCACAAAGAAGCAGGTTAGAGAAGGAGGAGAGAAGAAGGCCCGCCAAGGAGAAGACCAACCTATGCGTCCAAGGACTTTGATCGAGGTGACCCTAAAATTTCTTCAGTAGGAGGATTATAAGTTTAGTTAAGAGGATTCTAAGACCAGGTAGCAAATTTGTATTTTGTCTCATTAAATTTACACTAGATATTGTTTGAATCATGATTGGGTGCATGTTACACTATTGCATGAATCAATTGAAATACCTTGTTAGTGAAAACCAAGCCCAGGTTATATGGTGTTTTAGTTAGTTGAGTTGTGGGTAATAATTTATTTGTTCCCTCTTTCTTTTAGTCCCATCAATACCCAAAAGGTCACCAACCTCCAAAATGGTTAGATGGTTTTCTCGGAGAGCAAGATATGATAAACCTTGCACACCTAGGAACTTAGATCGATTTGTGAAGGGAAATACATGTACAGGATCGACCTTGACTTTCATTACAATGTCCTTCATCAAAAGAGATATGGGCGATTTTGTATCTCTTCTATCTCTCTCCTTATCAAGGAATGCGTATACTAAATGGTGGATCATATCAGTAGAATCTAATGCCATGCCAGAGAATCAATACCTATTATCTCCGTCACTAAACTGAGATTCCACCAGTTTCTAGAATCACAAAGAAGACTGAATAACTGCAGTTGCACCTTGAAGCATTTCCCTTAATGTAGATGACGTCTGGTGTTTGATGAATCTCGCAGTCACACAAATAGATTCACCCTGCTCTTCAAACAAATTCAACTCACGTGTTAGCAATAATCCGTAGCTTGAAGTGGTCAAATACAACAACATAGGAATTAGATTTGATGCAAATCCAACTAAGTACAATGCACGACTATAATACATGACCTTGTTGATTCCAACAAACTATTGAAATATCTACCCAAAACAAAATTTGACATGTTATACTCATTAAGATATTGTGACAACCCATAATTATTTATAAGAGCTATGAAAAAGAAAAAAACTTTGGTCTCTTCTTACTTGAATTTCACAACTTGCAATAAGTGCATATCTTACTTCTTGGACCTTCCATAATTGACTGAAATGAATCTTTTGTGAAGGCCCATGCAACTCAATTTCTTGCTCAACATAATTCTTGAGCTCTTGAATTTCATATTCAAGAACCTCTAGCGGATGTATCCTCTTAATGATGGCAAGTGCCTATGCTTTCTTTTTTTATCCAAAATAAAGATCCAAACTTTAACATTCTGAATCCAAGCAAATCAATAGATGGAAAGTTCTAGGCTTGAAAACCCAATTACTGTGCTTATAATGTACATGTTGTAACATTACAATATATAAATTAGGTTACACACAGCAATTGCAAGCAATAATCCATGTACTTTTTTATATTTCATCATTTATTTACAAGGAAACAAGTGAAATAAATTTTATTAATATTTACAAATATTATGAAGTATACAGATTCTAGAACTAGATTTTTAGAGACAATAGGGCTTCTACAATAAGAGCAATAGGAAAACTCCCAAGCGTTGTTTTAATCACCAGACTAATGCATGTAGATAATAAGAGGAGATACTAATCGTGAAAAAGGAAACTATACTTGTATCAAATGACCAATGTATCAAAGGTTGGAACTCGAGATATGCAACTTCAAGGTGAATATCAGATGAAGATCTAGGCCTAGGTGGCTATGGGCTAGTGTAGTTTAATCATTTGTTGTAAATGGACTTATGTTTCAATCACTGCATTGGCCATGGTTCATGGGCTTGATTGCATAGAGTGGTACTATTTGCAATAAGAAGCATTGGACAGGAACTAGTGGCATGCCAGAGCATATGGACTATTAACATATAGGTTTGGAAAGATGTGTATCCTTTGGTGTGAAATACCAATGATGCGATGGCTCGCATGGCATACATATAACTAACTAAGGCCAAGTATAATGTTATCAACTAGTTCAATATCAATTAGGACAGTCACCAACTAATTGGAATAGGGATGTTTTTAGAAAGGATGCATCAATAATAACAATACATGTTTTCCAATGTTGAGATGATTTTTAGGTGTTTTCTATGGTAATTCAATCCTTTTTAATGCACAAGGAGTTGTTCTAAAGGCGTTTTGCACTTTATCAAAGGTTTTAGGATTGATTGCTACAGGACTATCAGGACTTTACCGTGCTCATAAATTTTTGATGTTTCATTTATTTATTACATGGAACCAAGTGAGATAAATTTTATGAATATTTACAAAGATTATGAATATCAATATACATATTTCCCAAGAGTTGTTTTAAGCACTAGATTAATGCATATAGATAATAATCATGAAAAAGGAAATTGTACATGTCTTATAAATATGCTTCTATTTTAGAGCTAACTAACATTACGGAGAAGAGATAATGACTATACAAAAGGAAGTTTTGTGGCTCTATGTAGGCTAGAGACGAAAACAGAGAAACACGATTGGGAAGGGTCTAGGATACTAGGAATTATCTTTGTCATATTCATTCGTCATGTTGTCAGGAAATTATAGATTCATGGTAAGAAGAGTAGTATAGTGTGTGTTTGCGCTTCAATGGGAGCATGATTTTTACAGGACAATCATAACTATAATTAAATTGATTTTCCCTCAAAATCAGAGTAATCCACCCTATGAGAAATAACATATACATACAAATCTTGTATGATCTCACAGATATTCCTTCAAAATTGATGCTAGGTTCATCGCTAAATCGCTGTTAACAATAGCAAATGTCTTAGTTTTCTCGACACAGAACCTCTCTACTAGTGATATCAGTAATATCTCTTGCATGATCTTGATTTTCAATCATCAGTTAGCTAACAAAAACCAAGGCAATGATCAAGAGATATGTTCAATAATAACAACCGATGATTCAATTCTTCGTAAATCCATGCCACAATACCCAGTTGGAAGAACCTTCCTAAACAAAACCTAGTAGAGCAATTTGCCTTTAAATCCTCATAATGCTCGATGACCTATACCCTATTACAAACATAGAAAGGAACCACTACACCCTATGTACGTCTCTCAGACGGGGGGCAAGTCCCTTGCACCTGTAATGGGATCTGTAACTCACTATGAATCTGCACCTAAACCCAGATCTACTACTATTGGCAGGCACTCAATCTCGAAATGAAATAGGTTCCAACTTATGCTGCTAGCCGATATCAGTCGACAAAGTAGCATACAAATGATGTTGTCTACGAGGGCGGGTGGTTCAATAGGGCGTAGTCTCATTGTGTGGCAAGCAGTGGGTGAATCAAAAACACATTCTTCTTTCATTGGACGAGGTAGTTGGTATTTTCCACAAAAAAATACGTAATCAAGGGGAGTGTAGTATTTGGTGTATGAGGTTGTTTTCCCTTTTTCATGGCATTATTGTATCCTATGATTGTTTATCAAGTCATAAAGAGCAGTAAAGTAATGAGCGTAGTAAATTGAGGACTTCAATAATCAAAGTTAAGAATGGAGATTGGCTATTTTCGGTTAGGTGAAATGATGCTTTTATCCTGGTATATCCGGTCTTTGTCAAATGACCTTGTAACGTCCTCGACCCTCCGACTGGCGAAGAGGACGCTACCGATTGCTGCTATCTACCAGGAAACTATCCCTATGAACATACACATAAAAATTGAAATGCTTTGAACTAAACATGCATAAATTATTTATCATACAACGGAATCAAACTAATTTCCATTCAAGCATTTAGCATGTTCATCATTTTCATTAAACAACAAATACAATTGCAGAGATGAAATAGACAAGAATACTTATACTTATCTTATGAAATAGACGAAATACCATTGGCAATGATTTTTAATCGCCGAAGTATAAAACGTTAAATCGATGGTGGGGATTTTTCTTTTAGCTCCACACCACGATTAATTAAAATATAACATCATATACATTTAATGCAAACGAGGTCAAAACCAGGGTGTTACAGACCTGCAGTCCCAAAATAATAATGCGTTAAGATCAAAATCTTGAGAAGATATTAAATTGGAAAATTACAATGATATTTTACAAATTTGTAGAACTTCATGCTTTATGGAAGGAAGCTTGATAACTCATCATTCACTACCTTATATTACCTTCAAGTCTCTTGAAGGGTTATCAAGGTATTCCCATAAAAAAAAATTGTGTAATAAGTAATTTATAAAGAATATGTTAATATGTAAAGCTCTTCAGGAATTGTCAAACATGAAATTTAAAGCTTAAAGCTTTATAATAAAAACTCTTTTATGATAATTTATAAAATGTAAAGTTCCTTTATTAAAATAAATCATTTAAGTTCTTTTATAAAATATCAATACGATTTTATACAATAAATTATACATTAACTTTATATCATTATCAAATGATTTTTTCAAAAAAGTATTAAAATATAGCAGGATTATTGTATTTTTTGCAAACCTCCTTGAGTGCAATATTTGAGAAGAGATTTGCACCTGGGGAGATTTGATCCCTCTCGGCGTTTGATAGAGCCTAGGATTTGGATCTAGGCTAGTTTAGGCCAAATCAGCTTATCCTCTTTGGTATTATAAAGGATACTATACACATGTATAATAAATATGATGAGTTTTGATATAATTTTTTTATTTTTTCTAAATAATAATGAGTGAATGTGTAATAATGCCACACTGACAACAACAGGTTGTTTTATGAATTACTAGTTTTTTAAGCATTACAAAAAACTAGCATTGAGGTAGTTTGTTGTTTTATGTAATAACATTTTCTCTGAATTTTCTTTGTGGGTGCTAGAGGATATGGAGAGCTCTAGCCAAACACAATATGAGAGGTACATGTGTGCTTTGTGGGTTCCAAGGGATGTGGACAGGGTAATAGAAATGAAAATCAAAACATTATGAGAAACATTTTTGTATTTTGTGAGTGCTTGGTCGTTTCCATAGGATGTGTAGAGCTATGGCTAACTTGGATAGGGTAGTAGAAATGCAAATCAAAGCATTCTGGAAGCCATATTTGTATTCTGTGTTGATTACTTTGTAGGTGCCAGAGGATGTGGAGAGCTTTGAGACATGATAGTAGGAATTCAAACCAAAACATTCTAAGAACCATATTTGTATTAAAGAGTGTAGGTTTTCACAGTCAATCATCATCATCATAAATTTTTTGGAGTAAACTATGTTAAAGCAGTGAAATATTCCCAATTGGAGGAATCTCCACCCATCATCAAAGGATAACTTTTGAATAACAATGACTTACATCTCCCTTCTAACTTAATTGTATCACAACTTTCCCAAGTCTTATCTCTTAATGGAGTTCTCTGTGTGTCACAAATCTATGATGTTTTAAAGCTCTTTTATAGTATGATGAGTCATTGGATCTAAATCTTTCCAGGAGTGTGACATTTTTAGTTTATTTCCACAATGAAACCTTTTGAAAATACCCAAGAATGCAATATATCCTGTCTTCCAAATATTTTAATGTGAGATGTGTCACGTGATACTTCTTTTCAAGTTGCACTATTTTTCAATGTTGTTTAGCTTTTATTCTGGACTCTTCCATTCTTGTTGGCTTAGGGATGTTAGTTATATTTATATGTACATTTAGAATTAGGTAATTGTTTTTCTTTATTTTCCTCCATTCTTACGTGTCAAGTGCCATGGTTGTTATTTCAAAATATGTCTTTACTTATGCAGTATAAAGATTTTGTAGTGAGGAATGATCTAATTTTTACTTTAATAATTAATGGGAAATTTTGTGTTTGATTACAGACTTTGCAAATGCCAAAGTTTTAGAGATCCCATGCTGATCCTAAAACAATTTATTCTATCATATTAGGTTGAGTATCTAGGAGACACTTTTTTCCTCTCACATAGAGAAGAGCCAAGCCAACTATAATAATTCTTGTATTTGCATATGATTTATTTTTTACTCAATGTTTTCCTAGATTTACGATTTTAGCCTCACTATAGAAATGCAATTGAAAGAATTGTCTTAATTTGTCATCACTTCAAGCCCAAGTCACATTGCTTTACCATAGTGGTTTGATTTCCATCAGAACATTGTTCCAATGTATCACTTGTAAAGCAACCCATACATATTGGGAAGTCATCTCAAAAGGTGATGTGCCAGCAGTGATCGAAAATTTGAATGCCGTTGTGAAAGGTCTTGGATATTCACTTTTTTCCTCACAAATTTTGTCCTTGGATCACACAATTAAAGTACAAAAGCCATTTGATTTGGATTTTCATTCATTTAAACCCTATTTTCCTTAGTTTTGACTACATAAACTAGCTTGGATCACCATGCATGCTCTATTCCTTTTGTTACAAGTGCATTAGAAGAGATATGAACAGAAGTGTTAATCCTTCCTTTGCATATTCACCTTGTATCTCAACTATCCAAGGTGGTTAGATTTGGGTGACGAAAAATATTAGGATCTCCTTAGGTTTTGAAGAAAGGGAAGAAGCTTGTATTAGTGAATTTCCATGATTGTATTATGTATAGCATTCTAGAAACTAAAATTAAGGCCTTGTACCTTGCTGAACCATTTTTGTTGTGTTGGGGACAAACTTTGCTAATTAGAAAATGCCAGACTGTTAGAGGCTTTTCCTCAGTTAGTATTTTCTCCATGTTCACAAGACATGGGCAATGGATAATATTTCTTCCTTGCAAGTTGGCAGTTGAGAAAGGAGGCCAAGCCCAAATAGAGGATCACATTAATCAACAACTCCATTCTTCTCCTGCATTGCTAGGGTCATTGATTTTTTGCTGCTTGTTATGGCCAGTGGGAGAAGGTCAAACCCAAAACACATGGACTCATGCCCAGAGCCCATGGACTCAATTGATAGAAACTGTTTTATTGTGGGCTTAATTTGGTTATGAGAACTCTAGCCTAGAAATATTCTTTGGTCCCCTGGATTTTTGTTTTCATACTTTGTTGTGTTTCTAGTAGAGCTACTGCCAATGCAACCCAAAACCTTCTTTTGATGTACTGGATTTTTGTTTTCAAACTTGCCAGTGTTTCTAGCAGAGCCACTACCAATGGGACCCAAAGCCTTCTTTTGGTGCACTAAATTTTTGTTTTTAGACTTAGAAGTATTTCTTGTAGAGCCACTACCAATGGGACCCAAAAAATTCTTTTGGTGCACTAGATTTATGTTTTCGGACCCCAATCCATCACCAATGGGACCCAATATCATCTCTTCAAATGGATTCTTTCTCTGCTCATTTGTTTTATCAAACATAAGGGGTACCCTTTCTTTGAAATACGTCATTGATCCTAACCCATTTGCAAAAGTAGACTTCTTGTCGCATTGATTGGAATATTTTGAGAAAAATGGATTAGCTGCACTATTCAAACTTGATTGTGGTGTATCAGAAGAATTCAAAGGAAGAAATGATGAATGCTTCACATTAGAATTTTCCTTCAAGCAAACTTTACCAAGCATTTGCCTCAAGACTTCTACAGTGCTTTGCTGAGTTTGAGAATTTTGAGAAAACCAAAATGTAGCCCTATCGTGTGAGGATGTTAATGCATTGATGATACGTATACGTAACCCAGGGAATGCACCAGAGAAGACGACAAACATGTTATCATTTTCTGCAAACCAAAAAGAGTCCACTAGTAAGAGTAAGACATGAGAGAAGGGAGGGAGAACAATGGATGGACGTAGATCCCGCAATCTCTATGTGAGCCCAATCCGACACTTTTCAATATCCTCCATGAATGAGCAAAACCTAGTAGAAAC
Organism: Pseudotsuga menziesii; assembly: GCA_001517045.1. Lineage (NCBI taxonomy): Eukaryota > Viridiplantae > Streptophyta > Pinopsida > Pinales > Pinaceae > Pseudotsuga > Pseudotsuga menziesii. The sequence continues at coordinate 396,729 of LPNX011073520.1, read as the reverse complement.
TAGTGTGGGATTGTGCTCCCCAGACAAGTTCATTTCATCTTACCTCTTAGGTTAAAAAAAAATTAGTCATCTCATGAAGGGTTCATATGAGCGATATTATCTATAGATATGAATATGAATATTAGTATTTGTATGCATTTTATATATGTGTGTGGCAGAGAAATCAACCAAATTTAATCGGTAGGTTATCACATTATTTAAATATTTTAAAGGTTTTTTATTTTCTTTATATATACTATAATATGGATTTTCTCTATAAAAAATGGCCATTGTTATGCATCATTAAAAATAACTAAATGTCCCTTATTATGTTTTACCTAATATTTATGGATGTGAAATTTTTTGATAGTTTGATTTTATCTTGTTTAATGAGTTTTTTGTTAAATATGTCGAAAGTGTTATTAATATAGAGAATGGAAGAAAATATACTTTATAAGAATTATTAAAATAATGACCATTTTCTAGGTAAAAATTTATAATAATCCACATTGTAAGAAGTAGAAAAAAAAGTGTAAGTAAACATGTCATGGGCCAGTGAATGGGTAGACCAAAATGTTATTATAATTAAACTAATTGCATGGGAAGGAGTTCTTTTCCTTCAGTAAGCAACCTCAATATATAATGGGCTTCCTGTTGGAATTATTGTCATTGAATTCAAAGGATTAATGTCATCATTGATGTCATATTAATTCATTACATTGAACATGTTTTTACAAATGTTCTGTCAATACGTTTGCAAGAAAGGGGGAGCATCTCCGTATTGATTTATATATAGGTTTACAAGTATATTAAAAATGGGTGCATGTGAAAAATTAAAATGTGAAATAGTAGTTTCAAACCCACGGCGTTGGATATTTCTCATGATATTTGGAAAAGGGAGAAATCTCATGGTATTTTCAAAGGGAAAGCCTATGATATTTGGAAAGGGTTGGAAGCCCATGGGATTTGGAAAAGTTAAATGACAAAGGGAATTAATTATTTAATTAGTAGATGCTATATTTTTCAATAAACATGTCACTTCATAAATATTTATAAAGTCAAGATCCCAATGCATTGAATAATGATTCTTGGTATTAAGGGCCATGAACAAGGCCTCAAGCCATCGCTTGTGACCTATGCAATGGATCCTATGCCTCTCATGTTGTTAGGAGGTATTGTGCACCATAAACATGTGTTAGGTCCATTCCAATGGTTGGGGGATGAAATAAAGGCCCTATTCCTTAAATAATGATCCTTTATCTCAAGGGCCATATATGAGACATCAAACTACCACACATGACCTTTGTAAGGAATATTTGTCCTCTCATTAAGAAAATGAGAATCATTAGAAGGTATTGTGCACCATAAACATATATCAAAGTAGTGATACTAGTTGGGGGTTGAAATCAAGGGCCTATGGCCTTGAATAATTATCATTGGGCTCAAGGGCCATGGAATAATTAGCATTGCTTCATGAGCCATTCTTTCAATTTTGTTTTTAGTTTATTCTCCTTTATTATGTTGTTAAGATGATAATCTATTTATATATTTATTTTATGTCCTAATTTTTTTATCAACCCCATTTCAGATACAAAACAAAAAACTTTGGAAGTGAGTGTATGGATGGAAGTATGCAAACATAATCTATTTTTTTGCAGGGGTTAGAAGGTCAAATAACATTCTAGAATACTATATCATCGACATCCACACTAAGTTAATTGTTGTTGATAGGTATCATATAGTGGTACACTTACGGTTGCTAGGGAATAGTGATTTTTGCAATCCCATTAAGCCAATTTCTTGAGTTTTGTTCAAAATTCCTAGAAAAGGTTTATGGATTTCATAACTTGCTTGATCGTATATTGTGAAATTATACAATTTATCATCCTTTGCTGATCATTAGATACTCAAAGTTTTGTATTGATCCTTTTTTACCATTATAGAGGACTCTGTAAGTTATGATCCCAAATTCTTAAAGGGTGCTAGCTTAATGGAAGAGCGTCTGCCTTACAAGCAAGAGGTTGGTGGTTCGATTCCTCCATGCCCTAATGATATTATAATATCGGTTAAAAATAACTAAATTAGTAAGCAAAAAATAAGATATAAGTGACCAAACAATCAGAGATAAGTGACCAAACAAAATGACCAAAATTCATATATAAAACTACTAAAAACGACTAATGGTGAGTGCACAAAGTTGAGGGACCTTTTAGATGAAATGGTAGAATCAAGTCAATCACTCTTGATCCATAAAATAGAAATCATCCTAAGCAATCTCAACCCTGCCAAGCCTAGTCCCAAGGATGCCAACATGCATGCCAATTAGGATAGTACACAAAAACGTGCTCTTGTTTTACCTTGCAAAAATGCGCTCCTATTTTGCTTCAATAAAATGCGCTCTTGTTTTGCTTCAATAGTGGCGTGCTCCTGTTTTGCTTCAATAAAATGCGCTCACATTTTGCTTCAATAAAACGTGCTCCTGTTTTGCTTCAATAAAACACGCTTCCATTTTGCTTCAATAAAACGTGCAAAATGGGGGGCGGTCCTTAGTGGTAAGGGGAGACATAGGGATGTGTATGTGAGAGAGAGAGAGAGAGAGACAAAGATA
>LPNX011073520.1:382661-393921 GCA_001517045.1 Pseudotsuga menziesii | reverse complement strand
GATTAATGTGGGGGTGTCTAGGTGATGTAGAGGGGATATAATAGGGGGTGGGGGTTAGAGGTAGTTGGATTGGTTGGGTAGTGTTATAAGGGAGGGGGGTGTTAGTGGTAAGGGGAGACTCATGGATGTGACCTATGGATGTGTGTCGGGGTGTCTAGGTGTTGTAGGTTATAGGTTAGGGTGTGTTAGTGGTAAGGGGAGACATAGGGATGTGTGTGTGAGAGAGAGAGAAACAGACAAAGATAGAGTGGAGGGATGGGGGTCCTTAATGGGATTGTAACACCCCGATTTTGACCCCATTTGCATTAAATGTATATGATGTATATATTGTAATTAATCGTGGTGTGGAGCTAAAGGCAAAAGCCCCACCATCAATTTAGAGTTTTATGTTTCGACGATTAAAATCGTTGTCGATGGTATTTTGTGCTAGGCCAACACATTATAATTTTGAATCATCATGTAAATGTGAAATTAATTAAGAACCCACAACCAGTTATGTCAATGCAACAATAATGAGAAGGGGCATGATTTCCTAAGGACAAGGGGGGGGGGGGTATTCAAACCTTTGGGGCCAGTGGAGAAAAGTCAAATGTCAAAGGGGGAACCCATCAAAACTGTCAACTACCTTTCTTGTCTTATTTACCCAATCATTTATTACTGCCAGAATTTGGTTGAGTTGGTTATTGCATGGGATGGACAACGTATGACAACACAAATTCGAATTTAAGAAGCCATCAGTTTTTGGGAAATGCATTTTGATTCCTTGGGCAAGCAAAAACCCAAAAACATAGGCCATTCTGCCATGCTTTCACGTTTTCATGTTTTCCTCACCATTTTTCCTTCACGTGAGCTCTCTCAGGAATCCAGAGCTTGCTGTGTGTGTTTTCCTTCCATGTTTTTGGTTGTTGGCTTCAATTTCCCATGGATGGGAGGTCGTTTTTGTAATGCCATGCATTGGGTTGGTTTTCCTCATGTTTTTGGAGTTGCCGGTGCATTTTTCACTCACGATTTTGCAGCTTCATGCATTTTTATGATGGATGTGAAGTGCTTTTGTTGACTTCTAGTGGCTGGGATCTCTGTTGGGCATTTTGGTGTTGTTTCCCCATGCCCATGATGGGGAATTTCGTTGTTTAGTGTTTCCCAATGAGTGGGAGAATAGAGCCACAAAATTTGGGTGCTGTTGAAGTCGTTTTGGCCATGTTAGGGCCATAAATGACTTTGGAATTCGAGTTGCTCATCCTGAGTTGTTTCTACCCAGTTTCCATACCTGGTTTTGGTGTCTGTGGTGTTTTTCCCTCAGTCTAGAACTATCATTGCTATGTGCATATCGTTTGTTGGCCTTTGCACTATCTTTGGGTTTGGGAATTGGGTTTGAGCTTGCTTGAAAAACCTAGTGTGTGCAGGAGCCTCACAGATAGAGCTAGAGGGTTGGCTTTCTTCTTTACACACCCTGAATAGCACTGGAAGGGAAGGCATGGCCCGAGGGATTGCATAGAAGAGAAGGGGATGCTTCCTTGTGTTGGGTGTGTGTCAATGTTTTAGAAGTCAAGCTAGTTCTGGTGCAGGTGTCCATAGATCTTGGATTGAGCTCACTAGCTTAGCATCCAACCTTTCCAACTCCCTGTTAGCCTGATAAACCCAACTGTGTTGGCTTGGCTGAGTTTTGTGCATCCTTGGCTACGTGTGAGCCTTCTAGTTTTCCATTATTCCTTGTGGAATCATGCCTAGCTCGGGGGTGGCAGTGTTTCTAAGTGATTAATGAGCACATTGGCCTATGGTTGGGTGGAACGTTGTACCGACATAACTGGTTGCGGTACAATCTTCTGTTAAAGATAAGTATCTCTTGTTTATCTTGTCTCTGCAATTAAATTACTATGAACATGTGAAATGCTTGAATGTGAATATAATGTATTGCTTCCGTTGTTTATTGAATGATATGTTGCATCTATGTATGTTTTTATTTTACAGCATTTTATACCTTATGTTCATGGGGCTTAGTTTCCCGGATTGTTAGCATTATAGTCACGTCCTCTCGCCAGTAGAAGGTTGGGGACGTGATAGTGTGGTATCAGAGCAGTGGTTGTAGCATTGGACCTCTATGGGACAAGGAGGGTAGCTCATAGAGGGTAGAATTACCTTCTGTGGTCAGCAAGAAAAGAAGCGTAGACAGCAAAAATTAGGATATTTTTCTAAGTATTGAAGTGCCCTTCTTTGGTGCAGCAGCTGAGGAAGCCGAAGATGGGCTGCAATGGGGACTGAAAGTCGGGATTCATGCCGATGAACTTCGACTGGGAGGAGTCGATGCATAGCGGACGAATGGACATGATATTTCCTCAACGACAACTTGGGTTCCAGGAAGCGAGCTGCTACACAACGGATGAGAGAGGAGGAGGTAAGCCGACGAGAGAAAATTTTCAAAAAAAATAATTTAAGTATGGAGTCGACAGGTGAAATCCTAAGTCCGAGCTGATATAGCGGCTGGAAGTGGCAAATATTTCTGCAACGGTGGGCGAATAACAAAGATAGAGCTGAAAAGACGTTGCAGTGGCTAGAAGATGAAGAATCTTCTGCAACGGTGACCAAAAACTGAAATTCAAGCCGCAATGGTAGTGGGAGAAAGAAAAGAATTGAGCCACAGTGGCAGCAAAAAGTTGAAGTTTGAGCCGCAATGGCGACAGATAGGAGATGAAATTCGAGCCGGTACGTTGCGGCTGGAAAAGGAAGTTCGAGCTGCAACTACACAGGGCGCGACCGGAAGAAGGAGCTGACACGTTACTGCTGGGAAACAAAGAAGCAGCCGCAATGACGTAAAGAGAAGAGTCATTAGAGAGAATTTGAGGTCAAAAATGGGCCTCCTAAGAGATGTACTACAAAAATATAAGATATATTAAAATATTATGAGTTAGGGGTTTTATGGGGTAGGTATATATGACAACTCACCTCCTACACTACTTTTTATGCACAATATAAATAACCATGGTTAAGTTACTTTTCTAAATTAACTATAAATAAAATTAATAAAATAACTCTACAAGATGTGACTAAGATTCATTGTAAATTCCCAAAATTTTATTGTCCTTTAGCATTTATTTGTCTTGAACTTGTAAATAAAATTAAGCAAAAATGAATTTAATTTATATGCATAACTAACATATTTATTTCATATAAATATCATTCATGAATTTGATTTATTTTAAAAGTACAAGATTATATATATATATTAGTTTCACATTATGATATTAAATACAATTGAGTGAATATATAATTTAAAATAAAAATAAAAAACATGAAAATGACAATATATTATTTTATAAAAAAATGTGAAAAGACATTTTTATGAATTATGAATACTTTACTTGAAAATGACAATAATATTATTTTATGAGAAAGTGAATTGTGAGTACTTTACTTGAAAATAACAATAATATTATTTTATGAGAAAGTGTGAAATGACTTTTATTATGAGTACTTCACTTTATGGCTTAAAAGTACTTGTACCACTCCCTTGGTTAACTATGGGTTTTCATCCACCATAGAAAATGTGACAAATAAGCATTCTTAACTCATGCAATGCCACCTCAACCATGGGGGATGATGTCATCTACTAGAATGTATTTGTTTGATTTTTATAGTACATTTTGGTCCTTCTGAGGCCCATTTTTGACCTCAAATTCTCTCTAATGGGAGTCGTAGCTGCGGTTGAGAAATAAAGAATAAGCCGCTACGGCGGCAGCGATGGTGACAAGAAAAGGTAAAGTTGGAGTCGCAACACGGTAGGTGGAGAGTGAAGAGCGGAGCCACTACGACGGGCCAAAGTAAAAAAAAATTCCGCTACAGTGGGTAAATGTTGAAATTTTTTTCAATGCAGCATGTGAAATTTTGAAAATTTTGCTGAAACAAATAATTTCAATAGGGTTTTTCAGTGGGATTTTAGGGGCCTGAAGTGTGAAGAATGGCAGCCTGTTTATGCACCAGATTGACAAGCCCCCTTGACCCCTGTCGTCCCCTTGAGACCATCGTTCTTTGTGAAAAGAAAAATTCTATGATTTGACAAAGTTGTTAATATATGATGATTCTAATACAGGTAAGTAATGTATGATTGATGTGAATTTTTGCAGCTAATGATAATGTTTATCAACACATTTTGCATAATTATAGTCACCTTCAAAAGGGTAGCATTCCACATAGTGCAGATCAGCAAAGTTGGGTTTTGGTTCAACCATGAGGACCTTCAGCATGAATGATGCACAAGATCTTTATGAGCATGAGGAAGATGTTATGGGAGAAAACATCTGTGTGAGAAAAGCTGAGACCGAGTAAAATGGGAGAATATTTCAAGAGACTCCCCCAGATTTTGCAGCCACCATGAGAAGCCTAAGGGTAGAGATGCAAATCTACAGGGTAGATAATGAAAGATTAGTTAAGGCTCAAGAGGAGCAGAATCAGCTGAATGCAGCCATGCTGTAAAGTTTGACCGACATCCAGAGGTAGATGAACTATGGGGACCGGACAGTAAGACCAGAAGGTAGTAAGAGCGACACTAGAAGAAGGAAGAGATCTCCTAGTGAGTCATCTGAATCTAAAGAATCCACTGACAGTTCAAGTTCTTCACCTCATGGGAATGAGAGGAAGAGGCGTTACAAGAACCATTCACGTGATGAATTTAAGAAGGAAAGGCCTCCTGCCTTTAATGGTGAGATAAATAATGGACAAGAAGTTGAATCTTGGCTTCTTGGGATGAGGAAATATTTCCAAGTCCAAGAATATTTAGGAAATATGAAGGCTAGAGTATCCATCTTCAATTTGACTGGAAGAGCATCCATATGGTGGGAGCACTTCAAGCAAGTAAAGAGGATCAGTGAAAGGAAACTTAAGTGGAAATAGTTCACGAAGTATTTCAAGCAGAAATACCTCTCTGACATGTACTATGATGACAAAATTAAGGAGTTCCATGAGCTGAGATTAGGACAGCAGACCATGGAAGAGTATGCAAACAAGTTCCTAGAACTTTTGAGTTATGTCAGGTACATTAAAGATGAAAAAGTGAAGATCCAACGTTTCCTGAGTGGATTTCCTCAGTATTACAAAGACATAATTGATTTTTATTAACCTAGAACTCTTCAAGAAGCAATAAGGAAGGCTAAGTATTGCTATGTGCAAAGAAAAGGAAAACATGATTATCATAAGACATGGAAGGACAAGAAGAACGAGAAGTCTGACCAGAAAGGTTTTAAACCTTCTAAATTTAGGAATCAACAGAAGTAGCAGTCCCAAGTTGAGAAGTAGCCAACTAGAGTGGTGGGAGAAAATCTTGGAGAACCACAACAGAACAGAGGACCACTCCAATGTTGGAAATGTGGAGGACCCCACAGGCGGAGGAATTGTCCACTTGAGAATGAGAATGGAAGGCCAACTTACAATATTCAAGAGGCATAAATGGTGGGTCAAGTAGCAAGAGCTGTCCCTAGGATTTATGCAGCACTAGAGGACCGCCATGCAGATCACTAGTCAACTATGGTTGAAGTTGCAGGTAAGATTGTGGAGAAATCTATTTCTATTTTGATTGAACCTATTTCTACTCACAGTTACATTATTCCTAGAGTAGTGGAGATTTGTGCTTTAAAGAAAGTAAAGCATAGAAAATCTTGGTTAGTTCAGCTAGCCACTGGAACTAAGAGGAAAGTTAGTGAAGTGGTAGAGAAATTTCCACTGGTTATGAGTTGATTGGTCACTTGTGTAGATCTGAATGTTCTACCACTTGGTTCCTATGATGTTCTCATCGGAATGGATTGGTTAGAATCTCATTGAGTAAAGCTTGATTGTTATAATAAGAATTTTGAATGCATGGATGAAGAAGGGAACCCAAGAATTGCGAAAGGCATTCCAAAGGTGGTTTCAGTAAGGCAGGTTTCAGCCATATAGTTGAAGAAGTTCTGTAGGAAAGGTTGTCAGTTGTATGCGGCTCACATTTTGTAGGCAATAGAGGATGAAACTCCTAGGTTGGAGTACTTTCATGTGTTGCAGGAATTCGGGGATGTGTTTCCTGATGAGATTCCAAGGCTTCCTCCAAAGAGAGATTGATTTCACAATTGAAATTGTTCCAAGAGCAGCACCAATGTCCAAGACACCCTACAGGATGAGCACACCCAAAATGCTAGAGCTAAAGATGCAACTACAAGAGTTGTTGGAGAAGAAGTATATTAGGCTGAGTGTGTCTCCTTGGGGAGCACCAGTTCTATTTGTGAAGAAGAAAGATGGTACACTCAGGTTGTGTATTGATTATAGACAGTTGAACAAAGTCACAGTGAAGAATAAATACCATTTTCCTAGGATTTATGACCTCTTTGACCAAATGAGGGGAGAAAAGGTATTTTCAAAGATTGACTTGAGGTTTGGTTACCATCAGGTAAGAATCAAGGATGAAGACATTCATAAGACAACCTTCAGGATAAGGTATGGGAATTATGAGTTTGTAGTGGTACCATTTGGTCTCACAAATGCACCAGCTACATTTATGTGCCTTATGAATAGTGTCTTTAGCAGGTATTTGGACAAGTTTGTTCTTTTTTTCCTTGACGACGTTCTTATTTATTCTAAGAATGAGGAAGAACGTGAAGAGAATCTGAGATTGACATTACAATTTCTCAAGGAGAATCAGTTGTATGCAAAGTTGAGCAAGTGTGACTTCTATAGAGATAGGAGTCATTATTTGGGTCACATTATCTCAAATGAGGGTATATCTGTAGACCCTGAGAAGATTGAGGCCATTATGAATTAGCCTACTCCGAGAAATGTGACAAATGTAAAATCTTTTATGGGACTTGCAGGATACTATAGGAGATTCATTGAAGGATTCTCCAAAGTTGCACATCTAGTCACTTCTTTTCAAAAGAAGGGAATAAAGTTTGAATGGAAACCGAGTTGTGAAGAAAGATTCCAACAGTTGAAGAATCTTCTCACAAGTGCACCAGTCTTGAATATTGCAAACCCATAAAAGGATTTTGTGGTGTGTACCGATGCATGCAGACAAGGACTTGGAGGAGTCCTTATGCAAGACAACCACGTGATATGTTATGAGTCAAGAAAGCTGAAGGAGCATGAGAAGAACTACACTACTCATGATCTAGAACTTGCAGCCATAATACATGCTCTCAAGATGTGGAGGCATTACTTGATGGGAAGAATATTTGAGCTAAGGACAGAACATTGTAGTCTGAAGTACTTGTTTGATCAGCCAATGTTAAATGCTAGGCAAGCTAGGTGGTTGGAGTTTTTATGTGATTTTGATTTCGAAATCAAGCACATAAAAGGAAAAGAGAATAAGGTAGTTGATGCACTCAACGGGAAGGTGCAGGAAATGCATGTGGCATCCATTAGTTTTTTCTAGTTGGAGTTGAGGCAGCAACTGTTAATCATACTGTTGGAGATGGGTTGTATGAGCAGGTAAAAGACAAATTGCAGTAGCAAGGTCTTGAGAAGAGATATGAGGGATACAAATTGGAAGAAGATGGACTTCTTACTTATGAGGGTAGAGTCTATATTCCAAATGTAGCATATTTGAGGAGAATGGTTATGGACGAGATCCACCAAGCTCCATATTCTGGTCACCTAGGATATCAGAAGACAATTGCTACAACTAGAAAGCAGTATTTTTGTCCAGGAATGAAAAAGTACATGGCTGAATATATTTCAAGGTGCATGAAATGTCAGCAGGTAAAGGTTGAGCATCAACACCTGGCAGGTTTGTTGCAGCCTTTGTCAGTTACGGAATGGAAATGGGAAGTTATTTTGATGGATTTTATTACAGGATTGCCATTGACTTGGAGATAACATGATTCCATCATGGTTGTGGTGTACAAGTTGACAAAGGCAACACATTTTTTACCAGTTAAGTCTACGCATAAGACTAATGACATTTCAAAAATCTTCATGAAGGAGATTTTCAAATTGCATGGATTGCCTAAAGCAATAGTCTCTAATAGAGATGTCAAGTTCACTTCCAATTTTTGGAAGGGGTTATTTGCAGATTTGGGTACAAAGTTGAACTTCAACACTGCATACTATCCTCAGACCGATGGGCAGACATAGAGAGAAAATAAAGTGCTTGAATACATGCTTCGCATGTATGTGATGGACAAACCAACCAAGTGGGAAGATTACTTACACTTGGTAGAGTTTGCATATAACAATGGACAACAAGCATCATTGGGGATGAGTTCGTATGAAGATTTGTATGGCAGAAGATGTAGGACACCAGTGACATGGGATAATCCAGTGAACAGGGTTGTGGTTGGACCATAATTGCTCAAGAAAATGGAGCAAGAGGTTGTAAAGATCAGGAAGAATCTGAAAGTATCCCAGGACAGACAAAAAAGTTATGCAGGTAAGCATAGGGTGAACAGAGAGTTCAGTGTTGGGGATCATGTTTAACTCAGAGTGAGGACAAAGAAGAGTTTCTTGAAGCTTGGAAGTTGTGCCAAGTTGTCATCTAGATATTGTGGGCCATTTGAAGTGCTTGAAAGAATAGGGCTAGTTGCATATAGACTTGCATTTCCTGCTAGCACTAGAGCTCATGATGTTTTTCATGTTTATTTGCTTAATAAATATGTACACGATCCTAACCATGTGATAAATTGGGATGTCATTCTGGTGGAACCCGAGGGAGAGTTCCAAATCGAGCCAATGCGCATCCTCAACTGGAAAGTCACAATGCTCCGGAACCGAGCCATAGGGAAGGTAAATGTGCAATGGGAGCAATACAGTCCTGAAGAGGCTACATGGGAGGTAGAGGATGCCATGCGATTGGCAAATCCATTTTTGTTTAATTCTACGGAACACTGAGGCGATGCTAGTGTAACATTTTGTTCAAATTTTGTAAAGCACTGAGGAAAGTGCTCTTGAAGGGGGAGGGGAATGTAACACCCTAATTTTGACCCCATCTGTATTAAATGTATATGACGTATATATTGTAATTAATCATGGTGTGGAGCTAAAGGAAAAATCCCCACCATCAATTTAGCGTTTATGTTTCGACGATTAAAATCGTTGCCGATGGTATTTTGTGCTAAGCCGGCACATTATAATTTTGAATCATCATGTAAATGTGCAATTAATTAAAACCCACAACCAGCTATGTCAATGCAACAATAATGAGAAGGGGCTTGATTTCCTAAGTATAAGGTGGGGGGGTATTCAAACCTTTGGGGCCAATGGGGAAAAGTCAAATGTCAAAGGGGAAACCCATCAAAACTGTCAACTACCTTTCTTGTCTTATTTACCCAATAATTTATTACTGCCAGACGTTGGTTGAGTTGGTTATTGCATTGGATGGGCAAGGTATGACAACCCAAAATCGAATTTGATAAGCCATTAGTTTTTGGGAAACGTGTTTTGACTCCTTGGGAAAGCAAAAACACAAAAACATAGGACATTCTACCATGCTTTCATGTTTTCATGTTTTCCTCACCATTTTTCCTTCACGTGAGCTCTCTCATGCATCCAGAACTTGCTATGTGTGTTTTCCTTCCACATTTTTGGTTGTTGGCTTCAATTTCCCGTGGATGGGAGGTCATTTTTGTAATGCCGGGGATTGGGTTGGTTTTCCTCACGTTTTTGGAGCTGCCGGTGCATTTTACACTCATGATTTTGTAGCTTGATGTGTTTTTACCATGGTTGTGAAGTGTTTTTGTTAACTTCTAGTGGTTGGGATCTCTGTGTTGGTTGTGGAGCCTAATATTCTAGATCCAGAGATATTATTTAGTCATGTTTGTAATCTAGGTGTACTGTACACTCATTCCTCCTACCTTAAGCTTTGGGGGTAGCGCCCCTGATAAACGAGGGTTCAGGGGCGGAGCCCCCGAGAAATTTTTTGGGATGTGTGTTGGCCAACAGTTTTGCAGACCCATGGTATTGGGTTAACCCTAGAATTTTCCCATTGTATTTCCACTATAAAAGAAAGCATTGTAAAATGACTAAGTATGGTATTGTATTGGAAGAGAGACTGTGAGAGAGTGAAGAGGAAGTGCAACGGTTTTGCTGCAGGGTGTATCCCTTCATCTTTCTGGACTGTAATAAAATGACTGGCAATTTCTTTGTGGATGTAGCCCGTTGTTTGGGTGAACCACGTTATATTTGTGTCTCTCTGTAATGTTTTAATGTGTTTTGCATCTTGTTTATTGATTTAACTGTGCATCTGTTATTGCTTTGTGGTACTATTTTCTAACACTCTGCTAGGCATTTTGGTATTGTTTCCCCATGCCCACAGTGGGAAATTTCGTTGTTTAGTGTTTCCCAACAAGTGGGGAATAGAGCCATGAAATTTGGGTGTTGTTGAGGTTGTTTTGGCCACGTTACGACCATAAACGAATATGGAATTTGAGTTGCTCAGCCTGAGTTGTTTCTACCCAGTTGCCATACCCGATTTTGGTCTCTGTGGTGTTTTTCCCTCAGTCCAGAACTTTCATTGTTGTGTGCATATCGTTTTTTGGCCTTTGCATTGTATTTGGGTCTGGGAATGGGGTCTGAGCTTGCTTGACAAACCTAGTGTGTGCAGGAGCCTCACAAACAGAGCTAGAGGGCTAGCTTTCTTCTTTACACCCACTGAATAGCACTGGAAGGGAAGGCATGGCCCGAGGGACTGCATAGCAAAGAAGGGGATTCTTCCTTGTGTTGGGTGTGTGTGGATGTTTTAGAAGTCAGGCTAGTTCTGGTGCAGGTGTCCATAGCTCTTGGATTGAGCTCACTAGCTTAGTAGTGAACCTTTCCAGCTCCCTGTTAGCCTGATAAACCCAATTATGTTGGCTTGGCTGAGTTTTGTTCATCCTTGGTTACGTGTGAGCCTGCTAGTTTCCTATTATTCCTTATGGAATCATGCCCAGCTCAGGGGTGGGAGTGTTGCTAAGTGATTGATGAGCATACTGGCCTATGGTTGGGTGGAATGTTGCAGCGACGTAGCTGGTTGTGGGACAAGCTTCTGTTAAAGATAAATATCTCTTGTTTATCTTGTCTCTGCAATTAAATTACTATGAACATGTGAAATGCTTGAATGTGAATATCATGTATCTCTTTCGCTGTTTATTGAATGATATGTTGCATCTATATACATTTTTATTTTACTGCATTTTATACCTTATGTTCATGGGGCTTATTTTCCCGAATTGTTAGCATTATAATCGCGTCCTCTCGCTAGTAAAAGGGTGGGGACGTGATAGGGATGGGGTTACCTATGGATGTGTGTGTGAGAGAGAGTAAAAAGTGTGTT
>LPNX011073520.1:313184-380682 GCA_001517045.1 Pseudotsuga menziesii | reverse complement strand
TTAGGAAGAGAGAGGAGGAGGGGGGATTAGAGGTAGGGAGAAGAGGAGGGGGGGTTATTAAGAGTTAGGGGGAAGAGGAGAGTCAGGGGGGGACATAAAATAATAAAAGTATTGGTATAATTGATAAAACAAGCACTCATTGTAGTATTTAAAAACATGCGCGTGTTGTGCTTCACTAAAACCCTCTCCCATTTTGCTTCACTAAAACTCGCTCCCGTTTTGCTTCAATAAAACGCACTCCCGTTTTGTTTAAATTCAAAAATGTATTCCCTCCAAATGATAAGGCGGAGCCTCCACCCATGCTTGCATGGAATTATTATGCCTATGTGTCTTCTTCGTACTTTGCTTCGGATTCAACATGCCTATGCCTTAGAGTATGATAAATCATGGGTAATTCAGCATTATATCCAAATTTCCAATATGCTCGTGTGTAGCCGTTCGTCTGATTATGCTGCACACCTCCATTTTTTATGAGATTTTAGAAACAGATATGGTTTTTTTTGCAGATTCCAAATATGTAAATTTTATCAAGAATACATATTTTTTTCTATTTTTTTCTTATTTATCTTTTGTCATCACTCCTCAACTCAAAAAACACATTGTTAGTGTTTTGTCCATATCTCTTTCATTTCTCAACCATTTAAAAAAAAATGTATGGTGCATTAAAGAACACTGACCTCTACATGCTATAAAAAACTCAATTCCAAATAATTGCATTAAGACATTCAAATGCTGCACCCACAATTGACGTACTATTTTTGAGGTTTGATCTCTTAGATAATTAAAAATAAATAAAAATATTATTTTTATTATTGGAAAAATAGTCGTGCACTAGTACTATATGTTCTCTATATATATACCGGTTTTCGTAAGTTTATTCCATCATTTAGTCACTCAGACGTTGCACCCACAAAAACATATACTTTATAATTTGTCCCAAAAATAAAAAGTGCCCGTTAAAAAATATCTAACTTTAGATAGTTAACGGCGTTTTCAATAGAAATAAATTATATATTTGGAAATTTCATTCAATTTCCTACATTTATTGTTTTTTACTCATCGCAAAATTCATTGTGTAAGTGTCACAAAATATCCATGCAAGTTGATGGATGTCTATTTTTTCAGTTTTTTATTGCATCTAACGCACCAAAAGAGACCCTCAACTTTGTGCACTCACCCCTAAATTAGTGACAAAAAATGAGAGATGCAAAACTAGGCATTAAAAATGATGCAACACATGGTGCTAATGATGAAGCCAAACATGACGTTGATATGGTAGCAAAATAAGACATGAAACTAGGCATTAAAAAGGATGCAACACATGACGTTGATATGGTAGAAAAATAAGACGTTACTTTGGATGCAAAACATGAAGCTACATAGGAAGCAAAATATGGTGCAACAATAAAAGCAATATTTCACGTCATTTTGGTAGCAAAACATGATGCAAAAAAGGAAGCAAAAATTGGTGCAAATTTAGAGGCAAAAATTGGCACATATTTGGAAGTAAAACATGGTGCAAAATGGGATGCTAAAGTGGTAGAAAAAATGGATGCAATATTGGATGCTAACATGGTGCTATTAAGGATGCACATATGGCTCTAACGAGGATGTCATTTAAGAAGAAAACACAAACACTCGGTAGGAATTAAAATAGGACGTTATTTAGGAAGCGAACCTCGACGTTGTTTAGGAAGCAAAATTGGACGCTATTTTGGAAGCAAAAAAATAGACGTTATTTTTGATGTCATAAAGGATGATATCTAGGAAGCAAAAGAAGACGTTTTTTGAGACGCTTTAAGTTTTGTCCATGACACATCTCATTTAGCGTCTAGTTTGACCACTCAATGTAAAAACACTAAAAAGGAACGTTAAATAGGACGCTAATTTCAGGATTTGTTGTAGTGAATTCAAGGTTTATTGGGTCATCTGATTGGTTTGTTTCACTCCTTTGTTGGGTTGGTTCATTGGTATTTGTCATTATGGTAGAGGTAATGTATCTGTAATAACAAATTTGTTCCATTTCAATTCGTTTGCAATTTTTTTTAATTTTATATTTTATTTGAAAAACAATGAAAAACATAAAAAAAACAACAAAATGCAAATGCTAATCCGTTTACCTTATTCCAACGGTCGTGGGTGTTGTGTTGGGGTGCTTGGACACTTATTTTGGGCTCTGTGGGTGTTGTTTTGGCCTTTGTGGGTGTTGTTTTTGGGTAGCTTGCACGCTCATGGGTTGTGAGTGGAATAAATTTTCCACTGTTTGTTTGTATTTTAAACACAGGGACACGCGCATGTGTTTAATGTGTATGCACTAAAACGGATGTGCGTGTCCAAACACGTATGCACACAAATACAGGCATGTGCATGCTTAGGGGCACGTGCGCACTCCTATTGTCCACATCGGCAAGCCGACGTGGAGGTTCATCATTTCCAAAGCAGGAACGTGTGCACATGTCCAAGTGTGAGTGTGTGTTCCTGTTTTTTTCGATAGCGCGATTCCATTGCATCATAATTGGGTAGCAGCTTCTTGCGGACACCCTCCATCATTTTTAATTTTTTTTTATATTTGGGTCCACAATGCAACTTCATAACTATTGAAATAATATGGGCACACAATTCTACATGATAAGGTTTGAATAGTCATGCACCTATGTATTTATTGAAACTAGGGGCCATACTATTATAAGAATATGGGGATTCTAATATGCAAGCTAGATAGTATGGAACTACAATAAGTGAGTGCATGATACTCGAAAGAATTATATTTAAATTTATGAGTACATAAAAGAAAGTGATTCAACCTTAAAGATCATTTTGGCGCTCACACCTTTGTCATGTAACATGAGATTGTGTGATTTCCATATCTTAAATAATTGTTAATGCTATATTATTTGACTAGAGATTTGATAAGGTTACATTATTTAACTATGTTTTTTGTGCATTGAAAAAATAATTACACTTTAGTTTTGTATATATTTTTTTAGTTTTTGTTGCATATTTTTTTATTAAAATAGATACATTTAGTTTTCTCAATTATACATGTACAATGAAATTCTAATTACTCTTCATTACATCTATCTTTGTCACTACATTTACATTATCTAATTGCGCCAAAGAGGTGCATTCTAGGGGGAGTTGTATAACTCCTTCCGTGCTCATCCTAGAGGACACATGTCCTTTATAAAAAATAATAAAATATTATAAAAAATAACATGTAGGCTCAAATTATATTTAAAATATTTAGAACGGCATATATAATAAAATATAATATTATAAAAAATAACATGTAGGCTCAAATTATATTTAAAATATTTAGAACGGCATATATATAAAACTAAACAAATTACATAACTTGAAACCATAAACATTGCATTACACACTTCCTCAACATTTCCACTCTAAAAAAGGGTTTGCAGCTTGAGAAATTTGATCCCTCTCGACGCTTGGTAGATCCCGATGGATGTATGCTAATACATAGTTGTTTACATACTTTCACACTTTTCCTCATTGAATCACGAAGCGCTATAGATGACCTTGACTTTTGTAATCCAGTTCTATAGATCCAAAGCACGGTTACAGTGCAGTAATTAGAACCCAAATATTATTTATTCCTATACTAGGCTGCATGTTCAATAGAAACCGGAAATCCCATGCCATTGTAATACTACTGACTGAGTGACCCATATTGATTTGGGCTAATTATCAATAGCTATCTAATCAATCAGGTTACACCAAAAGAGCTTGAGCTTGTTTTTCATATTTGAAGCCGTTAGACTTTGAAGTGTCTGCAGACTAGGCTAATTAATTAATTTTTTTCTTTTTTAAATCAACTCTTATTTGCAACCAAAAAAATCAATAATAACTACCACTTAACACGTGATTAAATGTATAATAACCTTCAAAATTCATAAATATTTTTTTAAAGAAAATGATTTGTTTACTTATTAGCGACTCTTAAAAGCTTAGTATTTATATATATATATATATATTTTATTTTTCTATAGTTATGATTGTTAAACTTTTTAAATTTGAATTTTTTATTATATATTAATATTAAAACATATTTTTATAATATTATCATTGTTAGAATCGACTGGAGTCCACACTTAGCATGGAGAAATTAAGAATATCTGTAACGCGATGTTCACGTTCATGACAAAGACAAATAGTTTAACAAAATTTTAGAAATGTTTATTTTTTGAACCCACGTTTCGACGACCAAGCTACCCTTCAAAAGGCCCTTGCTGTTGGGAGAAGCGAAATTGAAATAAAATTCCCACGATTATCGAGTCACTCGCTGGACCCTTCATGTGATAGGGGCGTAGTTGTCTCCCAAATATTCCACCTTCTAGAATAAACAACTCACAATTGTGTATAAGTGTTTAGTGCATTACTATACCAGTGTCATAAAAATAAAACAAACAAAAAAAGGGATGGTATATTATGCAACATTATCCACTTGTACCTTTGAAACATGGTCAGGTAAATAAAACAAAATAATAATAAAAAGGAGATGAGATGGTATATTATACAACATTATCCCCTCGTAACTTTGAAACAAGAATCTTTCAAAACCCTTTTGTGTCTGGGACGTACATTTGTTTTAAAGTTGTACAAAATTGACTTTTTACCAGTATATCAAGGGTAAGAGCTATCCATTGAGCTGTACAGCATTTAATGCGGCTGCAGCAGGTTTGTTGACTGTTGAATCTTCAGCAGCTCAAGATCTAACGATCATCAAGCTTACTGCATTCACATTAAATGCTTTGCAACTCAATGGATAGTGCAGGTAAACTTAAAATGAATTAAATGCACATAAGGATTAGATATGTGTCAGATACCACCATTTTGAAATTGATTTCTATTAATTTTGATATTTAAAATAATTTTAACTTTAATTTTAATAATAATAATAATTATTATCTTAATTTTTTAAATTTAAAATGATTAGGATAATAATTATAAGTAATCTAGGTTAAGAAATTAAAAAAAAATTATGATAATAATTATAAATAATTGCAGTCTTTACATGTAAGAGGATCAAGATCTATTTTTGTTGACTCAAAGACCCCCATAAGAACTTAACAATTTTAAAAACATTGATTTGGAATTTTGTAAATTAAGATTATGATAACCATCATAAATATTTTTTAATATTTTAAACATATTAAAATAATATAATTATTATCTTAATCTTTTTAAATTTAAAATGATTATTGTAATAATTATAAGTAATTTACTTTCAGAAATTTAAAAAGATTATGAAAATAATTATAAGTAATCACAACATTTTAAACATGTGAAGATTTGGAATTTTGTAAATCAAAATCATGATAATAATTATAAGTAATTTTAATATTTTAAACATATTAAGATTTAAGGTTTTTTTTTTTTAATTTGGTTAAAATTTTAAAAGAATTACTGAAATAGTAGATAATAATTATTAAGATTTTACAATAAGTAAGTGAATATCATAAATCAATTTATACATTTAAAAATACAATTTTAAGAAATAAAATTTTCAATTTGACTAAAATTTATATAATTGAATCATAATAGTCCAAAAAAAATCCAAATCTTATATGTTTAGACTACTTTAAATAAATACCTCATAAAAATTTCCCTTTATATTATTTAAATTGAAATTATCATAATAAATATATCCTAAATAATGATGTCATAAGGCATTTTCATTAGTCTAATTATCTTAGGTAATTTGACTTAAGCACTTGCAAGATTGTTGATTATGTTAGATGATGGTTGGAGGATTTCCCTTGGTCGATTTAAGGGTTGTGGCCTACCTACAATTGACCTCATTGAGTTGTTCGATTAGCTATATCACTTTGTGTGTATTCGACCTGGTTTTATAGCCACGTTTTTGGAACCCTCTATAGTGCTACAAAATCCTTCCATGATCCATGTGAAACCCTTGGTCATTTAGGGTTATTGGGATCTACATTCAAATTGCACTTCCCATGGTTATTGAATTGAACGACCCTTTGTGTTGGCCATACCTTCCTTTGCACCACCACATCCCATCTACCATCTTTATTATGTGTATGCACTATTCCTAAGCTACCCTCACCAACTCATTGTTGATGTAATTGTAACTTCGAAATGTATTCACTTGTATTTCTTATGTATTGTAACCCGATGTTTATTCTGGGATGTACTTGAGTCATGTCATGCCCCGATGTTCCTAACGGGAGGTTCTCTAATGTAAACAAGTCATATCAAGTCATTGTGGGTAACCCTCCTATTGATCAAGGGTTAAAGTCCCCGCAGTTCTGGGGCACTAGGGTTATTAGACTCTCCTAGAGAAGTCGGCCCTACTAGAGTTTAGTCAAGTCGAGAATTAATATAAATAGAGAGATAGCCTCTCTATTTATCACACACTCACTCACACTCAGTTTTAGCACATAGCTGAGGAAGAAGAAGACATTGGGGCTAGGAAGAAAGAGGTTACTGCTGTCAGGAGATCATCTTACTGTTTTGGGGTCTTACTTTTGGTGCTGATTCTATCTCTGAGGAAGTTGCGGGGTTTTCTCCATTTATGGTTTCCCCGAGGAAAAACATTATGTTCATTGTCTCTTCTGTTTGATTGTTGTGCTTGTTATTTTCTCAGTTAAAGATCCTAATGTAATGCTAGCTTAATGTTAAAAATATAACATGGTATCAGAGCTAACCTAAGAAGAAGACATTGTGCAGCTACGGGAACTAGGGATTCCTACTTTGTGGATCGCTCTCCACAAATTTTCAGCAAAAGAAGGTTGGAATAACTCTCCTCCCTAGGGTGCATCTTTCTGTCGAAGCATAATCCAATTCTAAGGTTTTTCAGTTTTGGACCCACCACTGCTACCGAAAATTAGGGCTTTCCACAGAAGTGAATTTTTTTAGTGATCCTAGGCCTAGATTGATCTCCTCCTCAAAATCGAAGTTTAAAGATCAAGATCAAAGCATTTGGTTGGACAGAACTCCAGAAAAGAAAAACCCTAATTTGCTCCTAAACCAGCATTGCAGGATTTCAGCTCCAAATCCAGATCCGACATTTTGACCTGGTAAGATCTAAATCTTTTGTATTTCCATTTGAGGTTCTTAGTTAAGATGTCTCATCATACCAAGCTTGATGAAAAGCTTGAGGGAGCTGATAACTTTCGAGCCTAGAAGTATAGGATCTCCCTGGTCCTGGAAGAAAATGAGTTGGACTCCTACATCAATGAGGAGGTTCCAGTACCAGAGGGAGATGAGGCTAAGGCCTCACATAAGAAGAAGTTGGTTATGGAAAAGAAGATTATTGTTGATTCAATCAAGGATCACCTCATACCATAGGTGTCCTCCCTAAAGACACCTAAAGCTATGTTTGATGCCCTATCCAAATTGTTTGAAAGGAAGAACATAAACCAGAAGATGACTTTGAGAAACCAACTGAAGAATGTAAAGATCCAGAATGCAGAGACCATCCAGTATTACTTTACAAGGGTCTCTTAGATCAAGGAACAACTAGAAGAAGTAGATGAAGAAGTAGAAAATGCAGAGATTGTAATGGCCACCTTGAATGGTCTCCCTAGATCATGGGACTCCTTTATTCAAGGAATCTGTTCCAGAAAGAAGTTAGTCAAGTTCAACAGACTATGGGAAGAATGCTCTCAAGAAGAAGCTCGAATAGTAGCTCCAGAAGAAAAGATGGGAAGTGAAGATCAAGATCTCATGATACACTCCAAGAAAACCAGAAGAAGTTCTCATCACCCCAGAGGTAAGCATTCTCATCAAATAGATATCACTAGAAAGACTTATCTAAATCAAGATGCTATACATGTGATGAAAGAGGACACTTTTCCAAATACTGTCTTAGAAACAAGATTAAATCCCATTAAAAGAAGGGAAACAAGAGAAGACATCATGCTCATGCTGAAGAGGTGATGAACCTTCTACAAAGAGAACCAGATATGAAATTGAAGATTCATCAAGTGATGAAGAATATGTTTTGATTTTCTCCCTCACAGGAAACATAACTCACGGAAGCAATGATTGGCTTATAGACAGTGGGGCTTCTGAACATATGATAGGATTCAAGGAATCCTTTGTAAAACTATCTGAACATGCCTCACCTCACAAGGTGAAACTTGGGGATGACTACCTGTATCCAATAAAAGGTAGTGGGGAATCCTCCTATAAGCTAGACTCTGGAAATTCGATGATAATGAAAGAAGTATTGTTTGTACCAGGACTAAAGAAGAATATACTCTCCATATCTACATTAGATGTAAAAGGAATGAGGGTTGCATTTATAGATGACCAAGTCATCATGTGGCCAAAGGGAAAGACTATTAATGATGCAGTAGTGATTGGGGAACAAGAAGGAGGTCTATACAAATTGAAGGGCCATCCAGAACAAGCCTTGGTCCATGACACAGTAGAGCCAAATGAACTTTGGCATAGAAGGCTTGCACATCTGCATTATAGAGCACTACCACTTGCAAGCAAAGCTGTTGAAGGTCTTCCATAAATTCAAGCAAAACATGACGGAGTCTGCAAAGAATGTGCGAAAGGAAAGAACACAAAGAAGACATTTCCAAGTAGCAAGAGCAAAGCAAAATAAATCTTGGAAATCATCCACTCCGATGTATGCAGTCCAATGTCATCAAGTTCACTAAGCGGGTATGTATACTATGTTTCTTTTATTGATGATTTTTCTAGGAAGACATGGATTTACTTCATGAAGAACAAAGATGAAGTATTCAGCAAGTTCAAGGAATTCAAAGCCTTGATCGAGAACCACACTGAAAAGAAGATCAATACCTTTCGATCAGATAATGGCAGAGAATTCACATCGAATAAATTCAAAGAGTTATGCGAAGACTCAAGGATTAAGAGGGAGTTATCCACTCCATATAATCCACAACAGAATGGGATTGCAGAAAGGAAGAATAGAACTATCATGGAAGCTACAAGAGAAATGCTTCATGATCAAGATCTTCCTATGCATCTATGGGCAGAAGCTTCCAGAACAACGGTGTATGTACAGAACCGTACTCCACACAGAGTACTCGAAAACAAGACACCTGAAGAATACTTTTCCGGCAAGAAACCAGAAGTCAAGCATCTCAGAATATTAGGCTATCCAGTGTACATACACATTCCAAAATAGAAAAGGACAAAATTAGATCCTTTAGGAAAGAAGGGTATATTTGTGGGATACTCTGAAAGCTCGAAGGCTTACAGAATATACTTCCTGTCAAAACCCCAAATTTTCACAAAAATTTAAAATTTTGAGATAACATAAAATGCTGAATATACGGTTTACTAGCAGCTAAAGGTTAGCGGAAAATAAAACAGACCAACGATTAGTATTACACATTTTAAAATTACATTAACTAAAACAGTTTCCTTTTCGTAACATGAAAAGATTTATTTGAATACTGTTTTCTTTCGGTTACTGATGAGTCTTCTTTATGGCAAGTAGGTGGAATCTAACTTTGAATCCTGGGCTTACTTAGCATTTATGCTAACACAAAAAGATTATTGGTTCTTACAGGTTTACAGGTATGATCGAACAAGTAGACATTTTAAATTCCTAAAGTATCAAGAAGTGTTTCTAATTGCAATTAATATGCTTAGTAAAATAAGTTGATAAATTCCAAGCAACTTCAATGAGGTAAAGTAGTTTATTTTCTCCAGTTTTTTTCTGTAAGCAAAGTTCCAATAAACGAGTTCTTTTCTTTATCAAACTTAGTGATACTAAAGATACTTACTGTGGACTTTAAGCTTGTAATCTTTGTCGTATATTCATTTTTATTTTAACATGCTTAACTTGCATTGTTACACTTATACGTACTATTTGTTTTATACATGGAAGAGTTTCTATCATTACTGATAGTAAGATTCTCATTAGAATATAAAATTTGATTTCATTTTTAACTTACTAGTTATGGTAAGTATCAACCTATTACTTATATGTACAAATCAGTTGCACATTAACAGGTTATTAGCTTCCTCGTCAATGTCGTACTATATGTACTATTGTATCATTTACATTATCGTATTATTTACTTGAGTACCAAGCTGATCGATATTTACATTATGTAGGGAAACTCACTGCCTGAACAATTTATTGAAATTATAAGCTTGATTAGTGTAAAATCAACTGCATCGTTTCACATGGAAAAACTATTTGCCTTTACTTCTTAAATCTAAGTCAATCAATATTGTTCCAAAGATTAAGGACTTGAGTAAGGTTATATCATTGTAATTCTTTCATTAAGTTAATGTCCATAATGGCTATTATGGTATATCCTTCTACTATGAACAAATTTCTACCCTATGCTAAGTACAAGTTATCTTGTATAGTCACACAATTATCTTACCAAATAAATATTCATGGTAAATTACTAGCAATTGACAAGTTGAGAAGCATCTAGTGTCTATGAAAGTTTAAACCAAAATTGAACTTTGTAAAAGAATTTCATGAATATATTCTTTTACTATGCTACCCAACTTTATAATTCATTACCATTCGAATTGTTGGTTTTAAAAAGGGTTATAAACATGCATATTCAACAATGCATATAAGCATGTAAATCTACTTATAGTTAAAAGGTTTTAAGCATGATTGTTTTTAGGGTTAACCAATGATTAAGTGATTATCACTTTTCAATTAGGAGAACGCTAATATAATGTTGTTTTACCCAATGCCCAAAGTTGGGCTAACAAACATTTTAATAAACTTACACATGATTTATGATGTGATATATTAAGGCATACATTATAGTTCATGCATCGTTTTGCTAAGAATCATTAAGTAAATCATTGGAATTATTGGAACGCAGGTGAATTATTGAATTGACCCATGCATGGTTGGAATATTTGAGGGCATGTGGTCACCTCCTAGCCATGTATTGGTGGTATATAACTCTTGTAACCCTAAACGCTTTGTCATTTTCCCTTCGATGTTCACGCCGGAATTCGGGCTACTCTACAAGGTCTCATGGTGGCTGTGAGTGTTCTCTCTGTTCTATCTTGCTCCAACGCTTAAGTTTAACATTGCTGTAGCCTTTGGTGTTCGGTATTGCTGCCATTTCTTTGTAATTGTGGGTTTTTACTCTGCAAGAGTTTGTTGGTTTCATTTGCACTTGGCTTGCGACCTGACTGTAACTCCATTTTTCTTTTTTCATGGCCTGTCACTGCTGTGCGAAGCTGAGGCTTCGCTGTTGTTGGTTGTGCTCCTTCATTTCATAAGGTTTGGAGATTCGTTTTATATTTAGCTTTAGGTACATTAGTACATACATTCTGTCTTTATACAGTAAAAACTCTTTTGTATTCAAACTATACCCTTTACTTAAGCTTTTTGTTGGATTTTCTTTCATTTTAACTTGTAAATTTTGGAAAATTTCATCTTGTTCTATTCCTGCTTTAAGTTGTTCATCTAGATATGCTATATAAGCGCTGATAACTGCCGTGAAATTCAGCCTTGCATTCCTACTTAATGCATCAACAATTTTATTTTATTTACCTTTAATATGCTGAATTTCGAAATCATACTCGCTTAGAAAAGCTAGCCACCTAGTTTGTCTGGCATTTAGATTAGGCTGATCTAATAAATACTTTAGTCTTTTATTATCAGTCATTAAAATAAATTTTCTGCCAATTAGGTGATGTCGCCACATCTTTAGAGCATGTATAATAGCTGCTAATTCCGGATCATAAGTTGCATAATTCTTGTCATAAATTTTTAATTTTCTAGACTCATAGGAAATAACATGCCCCTATTGAGTCAGAACACCACCTAAACCATCATTGCAGGCGTCAGTGCACACTACAAATTATTTATTTGGATCAAATATTCTTAAAATAGGTGCACTGGTTAATAAAGTTTTTAACTTTTTAAAGCTTTCCTCGCATTTCTGGTTCCAATCAAACTTATTTCCTTTCTTCTGCAAAGAAGTTATCGAATTCACGATCCTCGAAAAACCTTCAATGAACCTCCGTTAGTAACCGGTAATTCCCATGAAAGATCAAACATCAGTTACATCCTTAGGAACCGGCTAATCTTCAATCACCTTTATCTTTTCGGGATCTAATGAAATCTCTTCCTTGGTCACCACATGACCTAAGTATTGAATCTTATCCTTGAATAAATCACATTTACTAAACTTTGCAAAGAGTTGATGATCTCGTAACTCTTACAAAACAATTTTTAAATGTTCTTTATGTTCTTCTTCAGTTTTTTAATAGATTAATATATCGTCGATGAACACAAATACAAAATTATCTAGATACTTATGCACAACGTTGTTCATTAAACAAATAAAAACAACTGGGGCATTAGTAATCCCGAATGGCATGACGACAAACTCGTAATGGCCATATTGAGTTCTAAAAGCTGTTTTAAAGATGTCTCCATCTTTAATCCTAACTTGATGATATCCATACCTTAAATCTATTTTGAAAACACCGTGCCTCCTTGTAGTTGATCAAACAGATAATCTATGTGGGGCAACGTGTATCAATTTTTAATGGTCATCTTATTCAATTGATGGTAATCTATGCAAAGTCGCATGGTTCCGTCATTTTTCTTAACGAACATGACAGGTGCCCCCTAAGGAGACACACTAGGTCAAATATACTTTTTATCAATAAGTTCTTTTAATTGAGACTTTAATTCATTAAGTTCAAGTATGTTCATTTGATAAGGGGCCTTTGAGCTAGGTACTGCACCAGGTACCAGCTCAATGGTAAAATCCAATTCCCTTTTCGGAGGTAGTCCCGGAATTTCTTCCGGAAATACATCAACATATTCTCTTAAGACTGGTATGTCTTCCAATTTTAACTTATCTATCTTATTTAGATTCTCCTCATCAGTTATTGTTACTGCATAAGCTTTACAACCCTTCCTAACAAATCTCTTAAGCTGTAGAGTAGAAATATGCCTTATAGTTGTTTTTCTACGGATCCCCTTTACACTTATTGGTTTTCCATCATGGTTTACACACGTAAAGGTTTTATCATAACAATTTAAAATTACCCTATGTTGTTCTAACCAATCCATATCGATGAGTAAATCATAAGAACCAAGAGGTAATACATTAAGCTTCACAACAGTTTCAAAATGATCCATAACTACTGCACATTCTTTTACAAAACAAGTTACCTTCCTTTTAGCACCAGTGGCTAACTGAACCAACCAAGAATTTTCGAATTTTTTAACAGGCAACCTACATTTTTTTACCTTTTTAGGTGAAATATAACTGGGACTAGCTCCTGGATCAATTAAAATAGTTATAGGGGTTTGATTTATCGTACCTTCTACTTCCACCATGGAAGTTTTATATTTTGCTTGTCGATTCTCCAAGGATGCATTGATTCTGGGCATAGTCCTCGCTAATTCTCCAACAGTCATCTCCTCCTGTATAATATGAATATTATTTACAGTCTTTTTTTTATTAGGACAGACTGAAGCATA
This sequence comes from Pseudotsuga menziesii, assembly GCA_001517045.1. Classification (NCBI taxonomy): domain Eukaryota; kingdom Viridiplantae; phylum Streptophyta; class Pinopsida; order Pinales; family Pinaceae; genus Pseudotsuga; species Pseudotsuga menziesii. The sequence continues at coordinate 367,220 of LPNX011073520.1, read as the reverse complement.
ATGTGGGCCATTACACTCCCAACACTTTATAGGTTCTTTGTGTTCAAAGTTCTTGGTGTAATTACCATGGTTATTAGCAAATTCTTTACCCTTGGAATTATTCTGATTGCTTGGTGAATTATTCTTATTTCCTTGGAAATTCTTGTTAGGAAAACTTCTGGCCTTATTGTTCTTAGAATTTCTATTGGGCACAAATTCTTTCTTCTTTTGATCATACTAGTTATTATTCTTCTTGGCCTTCCAGTTGGCCATGCTTTCCTTCTTCCGATTTTGTTCATAACAGAAGTTAGCTTTCCTCATAGCTTCTTCCAAAGTCTTTCGATTGTCATATTCAATCATGTCCTTAATATGATAAGGTAGACAACTGAGGAATCGTTGTACCTTTGGTTTCTCATCTACAAGGTATGGCATGTACCTAAGCAGACTTAAAAACTTGATGTTTACATCTTTCATAGTCATTGATCCTAATTTAAGCTCATAAAATTCTTTTTCTCTCTCCTCATAGTATTGCTCAGACAAAAATTTCTTTTTAAAGTACCTCTTGAAGGTATTCCAATTTACATTCTTCTCTTTTATTCCCTTCACTCTCTTCAAGTCCTGCCACCAAATGTCAGCCTTTCCTGAGAGATTGTAGATAGCCATTCTAGCCTTTAATTAGTTAGAATAGTTATATATCTGGAAGTACTTCTTCATCCCAAATAACCAGGATTCCGCTTCCTCCCCCTTCTCAGTCTCTCCATTGAATGTTGATGGTTTAATCTTTTTAAACTCCCAAGAAATTTCCTCATAAGGTTTGTCTTTCCTCTTTTTAGTATAATGATTGTCATCACTACTATCACTAGTAGAATGCAAATTACGTTGTTCACCAAACACCTCTGAAGATGAACTGCTTTCATTTTTAGTATGTTTCATATTTTTAAATTTATGTTGATGACTTGTGTTTTCTGAACCAACTCTTTTTCATTTTCCCTCAGTTTGAAACCTTTCTGTTAGGATTTGGTTCATCTCCTCCTGAGCCCTCAGAATCCTTTCATTCTCTCGTTTAACGAATTCCATTTCAGATTTTAAATCTTTTACGGTTTGTAACAGTTCTGAGGAATTACTAGTTAAATATTCTGGTATAGGATCTCTTGGTAAGTTTTCTGGTTCAATAAATGGATATTCCTCTTCTGCATATTCCTCCAGCCTTTCCATACCTATTTTTTTTTAAACTTCAGAAACAATTTCTCTAATTGAATAGCATTTAAAAGAAAATACATCAACATAATAATTCAAATTCAATGTTTCATAAAAGCTAGTTGGGATTCATCAAGGCCTAGTGTTTGAACCTTGTGCTCTGATACCACATGTCAAAACCCCAAATTTTCACAAAAATTTAAAATTTTGAGATAACATAAAATGCTGAATATACGATTTACTAAAAGCTAAAGGTTAGCGGAAAATAAAACAGACCAACGATTAGTATTACACATTTTTAAATTACATTAACTAAAACAGTTTCCTTTTCGTAACATGAAAATATTTATTTGCATACTGTTTTCTTTCGATTACTGATGAGTCTTCTTTATGGAAAGCAGGTGGAATCTAACTTTGAATCCTGGGCTTACTTAGCATTTATGCTAACGCAGAAATATCACTGGTTCTTACAGGTTTACATGTATGATCGAACAAGTAGACGTTTTAAATTCATAAAGTATCAAGAAGTGTTTCTAATTGCAATTGATATGCTTAGTAAAATACGCTGATAAATTCCAAGCAACTTCAATGAGGTAAAGTAGTTTATTTTCTCCAGTTTTTCTTGTAAGCAAAGTTTCGATAAACGAGTTCTTTTCTTTATCAAACTTAGTGATACTAAAGATACTTACTGTGGACTTTAAGCTTGTAATCTTTGCCGTATATTCATTTTTATTTTAACATGCTTAAATTTCATTGTTACACTTATACGTACAATTGGTTTTATACATGGAAGAGTTTCTATCATTACTGATAATAAGATTCTCATTAGAATATAAAATTTGATTTCATTTTTAACTTACTAGTTATGGTAAGTATCAACCTATTACTTATATGTACAAATCAGTTGCACATTAACATGTTATTAGCTTCCTCGTCAATGTCGTACTGTATGTACTAGTGTATCATATACATTATCGTATTATTTACTTGAGTACCAAGCTGATCGATATTTACATTCTGTAGGGAAACTCACTGCCTGAAAAAATTCTTGAAATTATAAGCTTGATTAGTGTAAAATCAACTGCATCCTTTCATATGGAAAAACTATTTGCCTTTACTTCTTAAATCTAAGTCAATCAATATTGTTCCAAAGATTAAGGACTTGAGTAAGGTTATATCATTGTAATTCTTATTAATACCATAACGCCTTTCTTTCATTAAGTTAATGTCCATAATGGCTATTATGGTATATCCTTCTACTATGAACAAATTTCTACCCTATGCTAATGCTAAGTACAAGTTATCTTGTATAGTCACACAATTATCATACCAAATAAATATTCATGGTAAATTACTAGCAATAGACAAGTTGAGAAGCATCTAGTGTCTATGAAAGTTTAAACCAAAATTGAACTTTGTAAAAGAATTTCATGAATATATTATTTTACTATGCTACCCAACATTATAATTCATTACCATTCGAATTGTTGGTTTTAAAAAGGGCTATAAACATGCATATAAGCATATGGATCTACTTATAGTTAAAAGGTTTTAAGCATGATTTTTTTTAGGGTTAACCAATGATTAAGTGATTATCACTTTTCGTTAGGACAACGTTAATATAATGTTGTTTTACCCAATGCCCAATTTTGGGCTAACAAACATTTTAACAAACTTACACATGATTTACGATGTGATAAATTAAGGCATACATTATAGTTCATGCATTGTTTTTCTAAGAATCATTGTTTAAATAATTGGAAATATTGGAACGTAGGTGAACTATTGAATCGACCCACACATGGTTGGAATATTTGAGGGCACGTGGTCACCTCCTGGCCATGTATTGGTGGTATATAACTCTTGTAACCCTAAACTCTTTGTCATTTTCCCTCCGATGTTCACACTGCCCTTCGGGCTGTTCTGCAAGGTCTCATGGCGGTCGTGAGTGTTCTCCCTATTCTATCTTGCTCCAACGCTTAAGTTTAACGTTGCTGTAGCCTCCGGTGTTCAGTATTGTTGCCATTTCTTTGTAACTGTCAGTTTTTACTTTGCAAGAGTTTGTTGGTTTCTTTTTCACTTGGCTTGCGGCCTAACTGTAACTCCATTTTGCTTTTTCAGTGGCATGTCACTGCTGTGCGAAGATGAGGCTTCGCTGATGTTGGTTGTGCTCGTTCGTTGTCGTAGGGTTTGGAGATTCGTATGAGTAGTTTGTAGTTAGTGACAGTCCCTCTGATAGACTATTCGACATTCTTATTTAAGGTAATTATTTAGTGCTATTTTCAACATAGAATATTTACAGCATGGTTGTTTTTACAATAGGGTTTACAATATTTTAAGAGTTTCATAATTAACACCCTGTATTGAAATCTCTTTGTAGGAACTTGAGACTACGTTCGCCAACAGTGAAGAAGAATATGTTGGCTATCTTCGAAGGCCGTGGCTTCAATCCGGTAAGCCCTGTGTTCAACGAACAGGTTCTTACCCTACTTGTAGCAGGGTTGTTGATGGGGAAACCCTGAGCTTGGAAGCTTGTCCAGCTTCGCCATTAGCTATGTAGTTTTCTTTTTAAAGGTTGTTATTGGTTTTAATATGTCTTCAAACCCTCGCTAAGTCGATGGGTAGTCCCGACCGTGAGCTGGTTGTTGTAAATAGTTTTAAATCCTAGCCTCACGGCCTGTCAATGCAATACCATGGTTTTTAAAAAGACTTCTTTCAAGCTCGGACTCACTTGCAGTAATACTATTTTTGTGACTCTGTGTAACTTAGGGTTTTACCCTATTCGACTGTGAATAAAGAATTTACTGTTTATTATATTTTGTATATATTATATGGTTATTTATTTTAGGACTGTAACTCATAGTGTATTTATAATATTTACTTATTGCTCGGGAAATACGAGCTAGGGTTTTCCTGTATGAAACCCTTGTTTAAATAAATCTTTCAATTTATTTTTAATAGGTTATGTTACTAGTTAAATTTGTTTTAATTAGTGTTACAGGTGTGTTGTGAAAATTTCCAGTTGTAACATTACATTTGTCTTTTTATTTGTCCTTAATGGACTGTAAACAGTTATATTAGTTTAATTGTTTATTAATAAAATAATCCTAGTAATTGGATTATAACTTAAATGTTTGTCATTTGTAAAAATAATATTGGATTAGGGTTTCGACCCTGTAGTTTACCTTTACAGGTATAACCTGTTTGTTAAATTTAAAACAGTTCTTTTCATAAATAGATATTTATTTTTTTGTTAGTTATTATCATATTCTTATTGTTTTTATTTAATAAATGATAGATAGAGTTTACTCAGAGTTATTTGAAATGATATACATAGACTCTGTAACCTAGTTTGTTCTTTATAATTTAAATACTTTAATAACACCCTACTTGGTTTATAGTATTTGTTAGACTTATTTTAGTTGATATTATTAGTAAATAAAACTAAGTATTTATAGTTTATTTCTTTATTGAACTGAATGTAACAAAGTAACTTGACTGTGATATTTCTACTGCATTTGCGAATAATTACTAAATAAACACAAAGGAATATATATATATATAACACAACACAGTTTAAACTCCAGCATATTTTAACTTGAAATAAAAAAGAATAATCTACTGTATGTAAACACACCATCTTATCTACTAAGGTATTTTCTTAACATAATAATCCTTCTACCTGTACTAGATTACTGCTATTTCTTTTCCAGTACATTTACATAAATAAGCTGGTAAAACAATAAACATAGATAACCATATTATTGTTTTTTTTAATAACAACCTACATACTGAAATAAATTACTCTGCTATTATGAAATGCAGAACCACATTTATTCAATTCAGTCTCTTATCATTTTCTTCATCTACTTTAAATACTCTGTCTCTGCTGGAGTACGGCCTGGTCCTTCCAGGTGTGGAAAAACATAGATTATAATTATTTTCCATCTTAACACATTACTATTTTAGATTTCTTTCTTCAATATTCTAAAATATTACTAACTCTAACATTTTACAACTAAATATTTAACATTCATTTACAGTCAAATTCAGATTTAACTATCTAACACAGTAAAACAAAATAATGTAGAACCTGATTAGGATAGATAACAACAGCATTAGGAGGGCGTTCCTCCCTACCAAACTCCTAGAGAGCGCTCAAACAACGCTTCCTTAGGACCCCCGAGCCTGTTCCTAGTCTCCTTGGTTGAGAACTAGTGGAGCATGCAAACAATAGACTAGTCCAATGACTCAGTAAAACACTCTGCACTCAGCAGTAAGATGCTTTAGCTGCAAAGCTGCACTAGATCACTTAGCAGTTATCCCCTCAAACTCTTTTCACAATTCTCTTCCATTGAATTTCTCTGAAGTACATTCACCTGAATGATCACTTCTCTAGAAAATGAGCAGCCTCAGCTCTCTTCAATGGGCATTTTTATAAAGATTGCCTAGGTATTTTGGGTTAGTTGTCATTAATTGAGCCACCTGCTCTGATTCCACTTTCTTGGGGAATCATGACCCCAAATGTAGGGAGGTTGCCACCTACAACAGTTGGAAATGGTTTGAGGATGCTGCCACATGTCTGTTTGCTCTCCACCGAGTCTCCTCTGCCAATTTGACCAGTAAACACTCTTTTAACAGCTCTCCTAAGCTGTTGTCTCCACCTTTATTTATTTATAATTAAAATATTCAGAATTACATTAAATATCCTTAACTCTGCTGAGTCATTGATTACAACTTAGCATAAAATTTAACATATTGTCCTCAAATAAAATCAAATAAGATAATATTTTTTTTTTTGCAAAAATTGGGGCATGTGACACTTCCCAGGATTCAAGAAGATTGACATCAATAGGGATGTGACATTTAATGAAGACACAACTTACAACAAATCCAGAAAGAGACCTGCTGAAGTTCCTGAAGAATCGAAAGCACCCAGAATTCATGACACAACCATGAACGAGGAAACTCAAGAAGAAGATCAAGAATTTGAAGAACCTCAAGAACCTGTAGATCCACCTCAGGAGAAGAATCCTCACAAGAGGAAACCTGCTTGGGTACGAGAATCTATCCAAGGTGCAGAAAGATATGGGGCTCCAGAATAAAATCATAGAGAAAGAAAGAGGACTAGATCCTGCTCTGGATATGTAGCGTTATTATGTGATTTCATCGATAAAGGACCTTTCAATTATGAAGAACCGGCAGAACGAAAAGAATGGAAGGATGTTATGATCGAAGAGTATCAATCGATCATGAAGAACGATGTTTGGGATGTTGTCCCAAGACCAAAAGGGAAGTCTGTCGTAACTTCCAAATGGATCTACAAGATCAAGCATGCTGCAAATGGTAGCATTGAAACAGGCACCCAGGACATGGTACGACAGAATTGACAGCTTTCTATCTAGTTTGGGCTTTACCAAAAGTAAAGCAGATTCCAACCTTTACTACAAGGTTGAAGATGGCAATACAATGATGCTCCTACTGTATGTAGATGATTTGTTTGTAACAGGTATGGATGGGTTGATTGCTGATACGAAGAGGAAGCTTGCTGCTGAGTTCGAAATGAAGGACTTAGGTATGATGCATTATTTTATAGGCATGGAGGTGTGGCAAAATGCGGATGGAATCTCCCTCATACAAGGGAAGTATGCAATAGAGATCCTGAAGAGGTTTGGGATGATGGAATACAAGGCCATGACCACACCTATGGCATCAAACCTGAAGCTATTGAGTGATGCTTCATTAGAAGCGGTTGATGTTATGATGTATCGTCAGATGATTGGGTCCTTGATGTACCTAACGAACACAAGACCAGATATTTGCTTTACTATGAACACCTTGAGCCAGTTCTTGACATATCCGAGACATGTTCACTTGATTACTGCAAAGCATATTCTAAGGTACCTGAGGGGTATAGTTGATTATGGGCTCAAGTATGAGGCGAATCAAAAGATTAACTTGAAGGGTTATGTTGATTCAGATTGGGCAGGCAGTGCCATCGATAGGAAGAGAACTTCAAGGTGTTGCTTCAGTATGGGATCAGGTGTGATCTCTTGGTTTAGTAGGAAGCAATCCTATGTGGCACTGAGTATAGCTAAAGTAGAGTATGTTGTAGCTTGTTCAGCTAGTTGTGAGGCAGTATGGCTAAGGAAGCTACTGTCTGATTTATTTGATCTCTAGTTGGATGCTACTTGTATATATTGCGACAACCAGAGCTATGTGAATTTGTTGAAGAACCTGGTGTTCCATGACAAGTAGAAGCATATCAAGATCAAGTATCACTATATCAGGGATATGGTGCAGAGAGGAGAAGTGAAGCTCCAGTATGTTGTGATGGATGAACAGATAGCTGATGTGTTGACAAAGCCATTAGCAAGAGTGAAGTTTGAGTACTTCAGGGAGAAGCTTGGTGTTCTCCAGATCGAGGTTCCTTCCAAGGGGAAGCGATGAGTCTGTGAGCCATTCTGACATGGTGAGAGGATTGGTTCCTTCCATGGTCAGATGTAAGGGCTGAGCCCTTTTGACATGGTTGCGAGATGTGTTCCCCCCATGGTCAGATGTAAGTGAAAAGCCCTTCTGACATGGTTGCGGGATGTGTTCCCCCCATGTTCAGGTGTAATTGCAAATCCCTTTTGACATGGTTGTGGGATGTGTTCCCCACATGGTCAGATGTAAGTGCAGAGCCGTTCTGACATGGTTGTGGGATGTGATTCCCCCATGGTCATATGTAAGTGCCCTTCTAACATGGTTGCGGGATGTGTTCCCACTATGGTTAGACGTAAGTGCAGAGCCTTTCTAACATGGTTGCAGGATGTGTTCCCCCCATAGTCAGATGTGAGTGCTAGGCGTGCCTTTCTGACATGGTGTTGGATGTGTTCCTCTCATGGTCATATGTAAGTGCTGGGTGAGCCATTTTGACTTGGTGCCAGATATAAGCATTGAAGAAGACCTACATGGAGGCTATGCCTACAACTAGCATGAAAAAGGGTTGGCTCTGTAGAACTTCCTATGACGAGAAGAACCATGAGATAGAACCCGTGATGATGATCTAGTGATGATGATCCAGCAGTGATGATCTAGAACGAGTGATGATTTAGATCCAGAGATGATGCTCTAGTGTTGATCCAGATCGAGTGATGATCCAGATCCAGATCGAGTGATGATCTAGATCCGAAGATGAAGATGACTCGAATATGAAGATGGCTTGAAGATGAAGATGAATTGAAGATGACGAGGACTCGAGGATGATCCAGATGATACAGAGAAGAAGACTTATGCTGATAAATTGTTCTGAGAGAATACCTTCCTAGTAAAGAGGGAGTGTTGATGTAATTGTAACTTTGGAATGTATTCACTCGTATTTCTTATGTATTGTAACCTGATGTTTATTCTGGGATGTACTTGAGTCATGCCATGCCCCGATGTTCCTATCAAGAGGTTCTCTAATGTAAACAATTCATGTCAAGTCATTGTGGGTAACCCTCCTATTGATCAAGGGTTAAAGTCCCCGCAATTCTGGGGCACTAGGGTTATTAGACTCTCCTAGAGAATTCGGCCCTAGTAGGGTTTAGTCAAGTTAGGAATTAGTATAAATAGAGAGCTACCCTCTCTATTTATCACACACTTGCTCACACTCAGTTGTAGTGCATAGCTGAGGAAGAAGAAGACACTGGGGCTAGGAAGAAAGAGGTTACTGCTATCAGGAGATCATCTTACTATTTTGGGGTCTTACTTTTGGTGATGATTCTATCTATGAGGAAGTTGCGGGGTTTTCTCCATTTATGGTTTTCCCTAGGAAAAACACTGTGTTCATTGTCTCTTGTGTTTGATTGTTGTGCTTGTTATTCTCTCAGTTAAAGATCCTAATGTAATGCTAGCTTAATGTTAGAAATCTAACACTCATTTTTTGTGCATTTTTCCTATATATTGTGTTCTTATCATTATTTTTTGTTCGGGTATTCACTTCTAGCATTTGGCCTCACGCTTCCTAATACGATCATAAAGTCTTCAATATCTCTGAGTCTCTACGATAGTAAAACCTTTTCCAACATCAAAATATTCATCTATGTTCAAAATTTTCAATTTGAAATCCATCCTATTGTGGGTTTTTCATATGAATTGTGGAATTCACTTTCTTGACCTTTCGAAACTCGTGATGAATCAAATCATCAACCTGTGAAATTAATGACCTTTGCAATTTGTTGCAGAGGGAATATGGTCTGAAACCCCAAGGAAAAGAGGTTCTAATGTCCACACAAAGGAGCACCCATGCAAGGATTTTTGGTATTCCAAGTGTTTATGACAATGTATACTTTCTATGTTGTCTCAATTTCAACTCAAGATTGTAAAGCAAAACAATCATAATGCATTAAATATGAACATATTTCCGAACCCTGTGAGATTTCCACATTTTGCATAGAAATTTTAGAAGATGGTCCAAGCATCTTATAAGGTCCTTCCAATGTTGTTTCAATTTCACCATATAATCCTTGAGAGGAAAAACAATTATAATGCACATAATTTGAATAATTTTTGGAACCCCACATCTTCCCCGAGCACAATATTTGTAACATCTCAATGGGGAACTTGAAAAATGATGTTGCATAAAGACCTTCCATTCTGAATGCATTATGGTAATATGAAGCTATGCTACATGGGATAAGTAGGAATGTTTTTGACCCCACTGGAAAACCATGATTATCGTTTTATTGTTGAACCATATTTAGAAACTTGCAACATTCTTAGGCATTGTGATGTTCTTGCACATAATTTATGTGTCACAAACCCAATACCCTCGATCTCAAGTTGAGGGATAATGAAAAAAAATTACCTTAAAACTCTACCAAAATACAACCCATATTTTCATAACAATAATTTACAATTCATACTTAAAGCACAACTTGACATTGGATTTAGTTATGAAACTAATAACATATCCAATTGGTTATTATCATGTTCATTTAAGACCAAATAATTTATTATTGTACTATTAGGTATATAAGGAATTATTACCCCACGTTACTTTGGGTTACCTTCCATAATCCAAGTTCAAACCTATTCCATTAATAACCTTTTAGTCAACCACTACATAAAACTAGTTTTGATATAAAATAAATCTCTGCCAACAAGCATGGATCATTTTAGGGGCTATATATAGCCCATGGGCTATATTAAGGGGGTTACAAAAATTTAGGGGGTTATTTTCTTATATTTGCCCATATTTATTAGAAAATAAACAAATCCAAAATGAATAGCCTCCCATATATCAATGAGGAAAATGAAAAAAATTATTTTGACCCTAGAAAAACCTCCCTCCAATATATATTTCACCCCCAATTTCTAGAGAAATTCTACTGAAATCATTCCTTCACACCCAATTTTTAGTAACGGAGGTTTGCATGGGTTATTTCACCATCAATGTTCCTTGTAATTTAGGCATATGGTTGCATTCCCCTGTATTTTTAGTCAATTTCATGTGATACCTTATTTGAGCCTTTGATTTCCATTATTGGAGTGAAAATGAGAGGCTATTTTGTTCTATATAAAGGCTACAATGATTCATGGTTCACCCACATCAGATTGTGCTTGTAGGGTGAAGGTTCTGGTTGATGCAATTCCACTTTTTATTCTTAGTTTTCACAACATTTTAATCTTCTCATAACATCTCCATTAATGAAAGATCAAGCCTTGATGTGGCTTGCCACCAGGCCTGGAATTTCAAATCTACCTTGCCTGTCAAATGACAATTTAATGAAAGTTTTGGATTTTCCATGCCTTTCACTTTATGTTTTATGTCTATTCATAAATGTCAATTTTTTTTATATGCCTATCAATTAGAAGATCTTTTAAAATCTTTGAAATTTAGCTTATCCCTGACTAGAGATATTACCAGGTGGAGGAACTTCTCCTCATATAAAGTTTCAGGCCATTGTAGTGAAACTGATGCCCTAGCCATGATGAAGATGTTTGCTAAAAGGATATCCAACTTCCACCTAGCTTTTTTTTATACCCAGATCTTTAAAAATCCAGAAAAACTCAAATGGATGAGTGAAATAGAGGTTTCACTGTAGATTTTGTAGTTTTAAAACCCCATTATACGTCGCCCAACATATTCTAAAATGTGAGGCTTAGTCTATGAAGAAAATTGGACCCTGTGTTGTAGTTGTCAATTGGAAGATATTTGACAGACTTTCCATATATTATTTACTATAAAGTTACACATCGAAGAGAATGAAAAATAAAGATCCTAGGACGTGAAAACCCCAACATTAAGAGGGGAAAGTGGTTTTCCATCTTTAACACACCTAAATATAATGAGATGGGTTGATTAGGATTCTATTAAAGCCATGTTTAAACCCAAGCCAGAAGCCAGATTACAAAAAAACTACACTCCTATAATAAATTGTTGTCAATGCTATATTCATTTCTATACATAAACTCACAAAAAACATACATCAACTTACAGAATGATTGGGGTTCATTCACAACAAACTATATTGATGCATGTTAGTTAATTCCAAATTTCAAATCAAAATGAAAAGATGTACAATACGAATTCAGCTTACCCATGAAAATTATTAGTTGTGAATAGTTGTTCAATGGCGCTTTGATCCTTTAAAACTCTGGTCAGTCGTGTGATTTGTCAATAGTATAACCTATCATTGGTAGTGTTGGATCCAATCGTGTGATTCGTACGGAGGAAAGGGATCAACACTGAAGGCAGAGGTAAAGTGGAATATAAGGTTGCAGGAGCCTGGAGGAATGAGGAGAGAAGGTGGAAATGGGGACTATGCAAGTAGACCGACTATGAAAATAGCTGTTAGCATAGCAGGTTGCAGCCATTCAATGAATTAATTTGACCGATGGTGTACAATATGTACAAGGGGGGATAATCAAGTACAGAACTAAAATAACAGGACTAGAAACACAATGACAGGAAGGCACCTGTAAATGATAGAATGGGAACTTGGGAAGGCACCTAGAAATGATATAATGGATACCAAGCCGAGTCGAAAAACCCCATAGGGGAGGGGAGTTTTTTTATTATGGGAAATAGTTCCGAAAAGAGTTTGTGTGACAGATCATTTTATGAGGAGAATAGATCTGATGGAGTAATATGCCCAACTAGGTGGTTAACCATGACTCTTTATCTTAGAAGCAACACCAGATGATGGATAAAGCATAATGGGATGGGAATTGCCCTATTGGGGAACTAACAACGGGTGGTTGCAACAATATTTTATGCAACACTCAGGCTCCAGATTTGAAAGTGGCAGGAATGGGGGGATAAATATGAAATAGTGTGTACCTTTTTTATTCCTTTTATCCCAGAAGTAACTTTACCTATTAGCAGAGCAAGTTGCAACCATTTAATGATCAATTAATTTACCGACGGATTACAATATACCATCCCGCTTTGGAAATATATCGTGATTCGTGATTAATGCTACCATTAATAATCCGTGATCAATGCTATGAGTTGTCATCCATAGTATCCATTCTCCAGCGACCGTACCCATCCAACGATATATATTATAGGATCTACACGGTTCCCATAGCAGTACCCATCCAAGGATACATATTATAGGATCTAGGTATTAAATCTTATGACGGGGAAAGAACCCTAGTGAATGTCAAATTGACAGTGTGTAATTTTGCAAGCCGGTAGATGATGACATGTTAAATTTAAATCCAAGTGTCAAATATGTTTTGTAGGCCATTAAATTCCAGGCCTGCTTGCCACACATGCAATTTATCAAAGAATACAAACTCGCATCATGTTTTTTATCCAATAATTAACGTGGTATGATCATTTATGCTTTTTATCCACAATTACAATAGATTATTATATTGTAAATATACCTTTTATCATAGTTTTTAGCATGGATTCTTTTTTAGGCCCATTGAAATCTAGGGCACTCTTGTTTCTTAGGGATCATTCGGTGTTATTGGGATTTTATTCTATCCTAGGCTTGTTGGTTCCATGAAAGTGTTGTAGGGATCAAAAGATATGATTTTTTTTATGCCTTCTCATGTTTAAACTATCGACTAACATTTATATGTTGTTAGTGGATGCTACTCTTGATAGAGAAACACCACATGGTTTTTATATATTCAAACTGAATTTGACCCAATTGTTTAAAATGTGCTTTTATTAGGATATTGCACTGTAATTATTATTGGATCTAAGGCATTAATGAGAGTGTATATGTTCATATTTTATGTCTTTTATTGTTTATTTTTGGGATGTTTGTAATATAAATGAATCCACATTCATTATAATGGTGGGGCTACAATGGAATGGTTATTATTTTGGATGTCTTCTTGTAGAGTTGTTCAAAGCGTTCTGGTAGATTCTTTTATTTATATTGAGAAGTTCGTGTATGGTATATTTTTTGTTCGTATTGCTAGGTTCGTCAACTTTATTTGTGACCTAAATTTGTTGGTTTTGGTACTCATTTTACGATATATTTTTTTTAAGATTCATTCAGAAGTAAAATGTTTTTTAGTGATTTGTTTTGATGTGTAATTACTATTATCATAAAAAAATGGATCTAGTTATGTATGATAAATATATGATTTAGTTGGAACATGATTGTTGGCCCTAGGAAAAGACGAGAAAAGATAACCAGAATAATGCTCATAAAGATGAAGATTCCAGTCGCAAGACAAGCAGAGACTGCAACAGAAGGAGATGTGACAAAAGATGAATAAAGCAAGTCAAAAATGGAGTTTGACTTATTTTTGGTAAAGAGTTAGTTAGACTAAAATCTTTCTTTTAGGAACAAAAGAATTATTGTAATTTGGGATGATAGTGCCTATTTTTAGATATAGCGAGATGTGTTAAATTAGAAAGACACCCTGTCGACTGACAGTTGAGATTCAATCGACGGTTAAATCAAGAAGTGAAAAAGCTTATAAAAGCATCGATATAGGATGTGTGCAGATGACCAAGGGAAGAAAGAAAGAGTTTTTAAGCCTAAAAGCATCAATCCAAGTTGTGTGTGGATCAAACATTCAGAGAAGAAGAAGAGCAAGAAAAGAGACAAAGACCAAAACCAGAGAGCATGAGACGAGAGAAGAATACATGAATTGTAAAGAATATTAAAAGAAGAGTCTGCAACCTATGTGCACATACCAAAGGTGCTAAACCAATTCTCATGCTAGATGAAGAGCACCTTTGTGGTTTTTCCTAGATGGGTTTCCACGTTAATCCTTGTGTTTATGTGTCTTTAATATCTGTGTTTATGTCGAGTGGATATTTGTGTTGAATGAATTAATCTGAATGCATCGAGTTGGTATATTGTGAATAAACTTATATCTGTCACAAATCTAATAATATGATCACATGGAATATTAGTTAATATGTGTTAATGATTTATGTTACATGTTGTTATATATGCCAGCGGATCAATATGTTATCTTCTTGATGAATGTATGAGATATAACTCTAGTCCTGGATTTCGGTCAAGCGACCTGGTAATGTTGTAATAAGGAAACCCCCCTCACTAACTGCAGAAACCTAGCTCTGGAAGTTCCAATAAGATATCTTAGGTGAGACTCCATTTGCGTCACAGGTGTTGCTGACAAATTTCTTCTCTGGCGTGCCAATATCTTGGGTTTTGTTGATGAACAAGGATTTGAACCTGGGTCGATAGAGAAGCAAGCCAACAAATGGTTTCGTTGTCAGGACCATGAATCATTATGATCGAGGATATGTTTTGGTACCCGATGATACCCGAAATTCAAGATTGGGTTGATTATAAAGAACTAAAGTTCGCACAGGAAGAAAGTAGAGGATCACGATTGATCTCAATAGAATGGTTGTCGAAGTTAGCGACCCAGAAGAATAATTTTAAGGGAAAAGAACCTACATAGTGGAGTCCTCAGTTGATCCAGTGGTTGAAAAGAGTTAGTGTTGGATTTATTCCTTCTCTTTATCCCTAGACCCAGGTTCAGTCCCTTCTCCTTAGCACAACAAAGCCCAAGATATCACCCCAATGGAGCAGAGCTTAGCTCATAGCACCTGCGACACAAATGTCGTCTCACCCAAGATATCTCAGTTTTATGGGTAACTTCCAGAACCACGTTTCTGTAGTTTATGTGGGAGGGTGTTGTAGTACCATGGCCCTGTGCCAAGGTTTTCCAACAAATACCAGGAAGGTGGGTTACTTGAATGCACAATATTTCAACACCAAGCTATGATCTACCCTTCCTTATGCTACTGAAGCGAAAAAATAATGAATAGACAACATAAGCGTATTCATTGCAACACAAGAAGTAATCAACACAATAATCAACTAGTCATTCAACATAACATTCACTCATATAACTAAGCTACTCAACATTGGCACATATGCACAACATATAACGTGGAAACCCATTTAGGAAAAAACCACAAGGTGCTCTTCATCTGATATGAGGAAATAGATGCACCTTTTGTATGTGCACAAGACTGCAGACTCTATTCAAGATCTTCTCTTCTATCTTTACAGACTTTTCCTCTCTCTCATGCTCTCAGATCTTCTCTCTTTCTCTTTCTACTCTACTCCTACTGGTGATCCACACACATATTAGATCAACTTGACCTTCTCTACTTGTATGTACACTCAGCTGTAGAAACACTACTTTGATGCACTCAGTGATCCAGAGTCATTCACCAAAAACTATCTATCTCAATTCTAGTTCAAGCGTCTTTTCCAAGAGTCTAGAGATGACTCAAAATGTTGTATCAACTAATTAGCTAAAACAATCTAACCCATCCACAGGTTGGGTTCCTTCTTTTATAGGCCCATTACAAACTCAATACAAATCCCATACATGCTTCTTATAGACTCAATATTGACTCGATACAGACTCAATATTGACTCGATACAGACTCAATATTGACTCGATACAGACTCATTACAGACTCCTCTTCAGTTGCTATCCCAACCGACTTACTACCTTCATCCAATAGATTGTCTTTCCTATTCTAGTAATACATAACAAAAAGGTGCTATCGACCTGACTTATAAAGATTCCTTCACAAATATGGTTTCTGTTGGCTCCAACTAAGCTCATACCCATGATCGATAAGGATTGTCGCTTTCTCAACGTTATGCCTTACTATCATTTTCCTGTTGTTACGCTTCTTTACATGCCTTCTTCTGTGGATATTATACCATGTCATCTTGTATCTCGTTCTATCCTTCTGTCATGGCTTACTAATCTGGAGGAGCTTCCTCATCCCACACCTTCTCTTTTCCTTCTTCTGTCATAGCATACTTCCCTTTTCCTTGATGCTTCTTCCTTTGTCGTAGATCCTTCCTCTTAATCTTTTATGATCATTCTCCATACTTAGGCCAAATTCTAGATGAATTATGCCATACCGTCTCGAGGCCCAACAGCTCCCCAACACTCACATGTGGCTCGTCCTGAGCCACTCGAACTATTCCTCCATGGTCTGACTTGCGTTGACTTTGATCTGAAAATACTCCATGATTTTCAGCAACTTCTCTTTCTCTGTGCACACTTCTTCTGTTTTTTGCATGTGCTCCACCAAGTTGGAACTAATGTGTTCCGCCATGACTCTTTCTATAGATGTCTCTACTTTGCGCGTCTTCTAGTGTACAAGATGAATTATGTTCCTTATGTGTTTAGCTATATGTTCCTTCTTTGTTTCAACATATGTTCCTTCTATGTTTATAGCCTGCTGTAGTGTTTATACTTCTGGTACTACTATAATTTTTGCAAATCCAGATGTCAATAAGGTAGTTTCATTCATCAATAGTACTAAACCTTTTTTAGATTGGTTATTTTTTTCTGCTTCTGGATGATTTTACTGCTTAATGGAGTAGGATGTAGGGGTAGAATGCAAGGGATGAGTGACTTATCGGTAACACCGATGTTCTTTGTCAGCATTTATGGCTTCAAATTCCATCTCGTGCCAGGTTTTTCCTTCCTCTCTTCAGAATATTCCTCAGCATTATCCCTGAACGGGTATGCAACATCCAGGGAAGCCTCAGAGCTTACAGTCGTCACTCGGTCTAGGATCTAGTCAGTGTTTCTCTTTGTGACAGTGCTGGTGAGATCTATCATCCGCCATATTTAGTACCTCCTTCCATCTAGTTGTACCAAGTCAACACGTCTTTGAAGTCGTCATCACCTCTCAGATATTCAACAGTTTATAGTGATGATGGTGATGGTGTTGGCCTTCATTTCTCCTTTTCTTAGTTTGAACATTCATTCATACTGGCAGGTCCTCGCAATGGATACTATGAAATGTGGCAATTAATTCCCAATTAATTCCATAGTATTGTTTGTAGGATTTGGTGGGATATCCTCTGGCCTTAGAATTATTTCCGTTGCTTCTTCAGTGATTCTCAACTCCTTTAAGACAACATTTCTCTTACCAGTATCATAAGGTATTCGCATTGGCATCTTTTCCAAGATAGCTAGAGACACTTTTGCATGAAGACTTGAAACAATCCCGAAGCGACTCCCATCTTCCAGTGGAACATACACAACAACATTGCTCTTACGTAGAACAGTCATTACAGTTTCCTCGTGAGGGCCCCGAAGGGCATTAGCATTCTAACACTTACTAGTCATACTTCTCCATAAGTTTTCAGTCATTCTACATGTTGCAAACTATTCTGGTTGTGGCATTATAAGGATGTGAGTTGGTAATCGACCACAAGTAGCAGGGTCATTCCAACAATCAGTCTATCAAATCCTCGCATGCACCATCATTGAGTAGCATAATGACAACATGAACCATCACGTGGTTTCTTAGTCAAATTTCTTATGTGGAGGTTCCAACTACGCCGCCCCTTTTCATTGTGTCATTGTTGTAATCTCACAGATCACATAGGGTTACCAATAATAAACATTAAAAGCATACATACATAACAGAAACAAGAGACAAGAACAAGTAGGTAGAATCACAGACTCATATTATAATGAAATGGTCCATACAATACAGAGAACTGAACCGAGTTCTCATCTGGCTCAACAACCTAATATATATGAATTACAAAACAATTACAAATAACTAACTGTCAGTTCGGTCAACCGACATGACCTTATGTGGCCGACCTAATCTCTAGTTAGTCGGCTGATCGACTTAGTCAGCTATCATTCTAGTCGGCTTACTGACTTGCTCCTCCAACATCTCCCCCACAAACAAAACGTTTCTTCATCCTGAAGAAATAGGGAGGTACCAAAATTCCTTTTCCTGTCCTAAGTAGTTATTTCTATGTTCCATCTTCATGGGCTGTGAAGTTTGATGGTTGGTATTTTCTGTACACAGACTTCGACAATTGCTTCAGCTGTCACTACCAGTTGATGTTGGAATTTCGTCCAACTTTGCAATATTTTTTGTATGTCGATGGTTAATGTAGTCAGACTTGATAATATCGACATTTTCTCTTGAATGGAAAGTTCTGCTATCCTTTCCATGTCAGGACCCATAAACTGGTCCTTTTCCTCTGCTGTTTCAAAAAGTCGTTTCATCTGCAGGCAGATGATGTCTAATTTTTCTAAACTTGGAATTGCTTACTGCACCCACTGGTGTGCTTGTCACTCGAGCTTTTGCAATTTGGCTATTTCGAGCACTATTTGATTTTCAATTGTGCTTCTAAGTGCTTCCTCTGTGCTTTTTCTCTTCTCGAGCACTTGGATTTCTTGTCGGGTCTGCCAGGTTTGCTGATAGACTTGCCCATAATAAGCAGGCTAGTCTCTGAGTACTTCTTCTATAATGACTGACTCCTCCATGTGATCTTGCAATACCTTCTATGCTTCTGAAATCGTTGTGTGTTGCTGCATCAATAGTCGAGCCATTTCTTCTTTCTACCATTCTCGTGTGTCCTGCATTTGTGCTTATAGCACTGACACCACGCTCTCAAACAACTGATAAGCTCTTTCTAGTGGCTTGTCGGTGTCGACCTCTATCAGTCATGGTATCACAGATTGCACAAGGTTTCTGCATTTGTTAAGGAACTCGACTTGTTCTTTTTTGTTATCGTCGAGCTCCTTACATCTGTTCTGGCTCCTTGTTTTTGCTTTGATTTCCAGTGTTTCCAAGAATTGCCCAAATTCTCCATCCCTCAGCTTGGTTGCATCGACTGCAGTGGTTGACCCAAGTTGACTGATGTGGACCATTATCGTCTGGCTTTGATGGTCCTTCTTTTTGTCTTTCTTTCTTTTGTGCTTTTGTTGCTCTGCTTGCTTTGGCACCTGTGTATCTGCAAGAGTCAGAATTGGGTTGTCTGGTTGTTGGCTAGAAGTGGTTGAATGCATTTCTGGTTGGGTTGGTTGGATGATTGTTGTAGCTAGTTGTGCATCTGGTTGGTTGTGCACCGAGGGTCCAGATGTGGATGTTGTTGGTGCTAATGGTTGCGGTGGAGGTGGTTTAGGTGAAGCTAGTTGGATTACAGATTCTGGGTTGGGGGGCGGTGGTGATGGAGTTGGTGAATGGTCGGGTGTGATTGGGTTGGTGGAGATATGGTCGGGTGATGGGTCGTGGATCTATGGGGGTGAATCTTCCTGAAGGTCAGAGAACAGTTCGTTGATTTCTCGATTTATTTCATCCATGTTCTCTCCTTCCTCATCTCCTGTCGATTCATTGGCTGGTGGGTTGGGTTCAGGGTCAGTCGGAATGAGGGATGTAGTCTGACTTGCGACAACTTCAGCTTGGTTGTCAGGGTTTCTTTGGAATGTCGAACTTATGACTGCCACAGTCCTCGGCCTCTGGGGTACTTGGCCAAGTTGAGGAACGGGTAGTCTAGACCCACCAGCTTCGAACAAAGGGCATTTGGTGGTGATCTTTTGTACCGAGGTGAGTAGCTCAGGTAGTTTTTCAATATATATCTGGAAGTCTCTATCTCAATCGAACCTCTCCTTCAAGGTTTTCGACATAGCATTCTTGCATATGTCGATTTGGCTTATGGAAGGAGGTGTTGGCAGTGCTTCTTGTATGATTTTTGTCGGAGATGGGGGTGGAGATGCAGATACGAGATCAACAACATTTTTGGCCGTCGAGGTGTTTGTGATTTTCTCCTTCTTCGATTGACCTTGTTGTGCCCCTGCTTCGACGAGTCTCTGGAACTGGGTTTCGACTGGAACTTTGTTTGCCGCGGCATATTCTATAATGTCACAGGCCATAGCTGCTAGTTCTTCTAAGGACTCTGCAATGATAAGTTTGTGCTTACCCTTCCCCTGCTCCTGTTCTTGAGTTCCTTTTCTTTTTCTTGAGGCTGCTATCTCCTTCGATAATTTGCGTATGTTTTCTTTGGTGACAGCATACTCGGGGTTTTTAGTATCTATCTCTCCCCCTTAGTCTTGAGTCGAGATGAGGCTTTCTTTAGCTGGATTGGTTACCTACTATTTTGTTTGTGTCTCTTCCCTTTGTGTTGTTGGTGGTTTGATTATAATTTGCAGTCCACCGGTGTCTTCTACCAGTGTCTCCTCCGACACAAATGTGCTGATGTATAAGTTGAGCTCATAATCTTCTTATTTCTCTTGGTCTGTTAGTGGCTCTTCTATCGATAGTTCTATCTCTTTTTCCTTTGCTAGTATTGACAACTTTGTACCCGACTATCAAGCTAACTCTCAGAATATTTCTTCGACTGTCGGGTAGTAGTCAAGAGTCTTTTCCTTTGCCTTCGCACCCTGCATGTACCACACCGCGGTATGGTCGAGTTCTAACTGGATGTGGGCAGTTTTGGCAGACTTCGTCGGATGTTTTGGGGCATCCTCCATCTTGTCGTTTGGACTTTCAGCTGTTGGAACTAGTTTTCTAACAACACTTTGCCTTTTGCCAGTTCCTTCATTGTTCCATTTTGGGAAAATGGCTTGAATCTCCACATATGAAATTTTGTCGGTTCTTGAAATTGTTTGTCCCCAATAGGGCACAAGGAGTACATGACTATCCATATCATAAGGGATGGGAACCTTATAATCCCTCCCGACTCCTGGCATTTTTCATAGATGCCTTTGAGCATGTCGGCAACATACTCAGCCCATATGTATATTTTTCCTATGTTGGAAATGGTATCTACTGCCTCCAACATATCCAGTTTGAGGTCGCTTCCTCGACCTGTCAGTGTAATCCCAGTGGCTATGATTTTAGCCACAATTTGTGGCGTTCACGCTTGTATTTGGATAATCATTATCCCTTTGGAATTCTTGCCTAATGATGATCCAATTAGTTCCTCTACCATCCCTTCTTTTATTCTGACTGGTACTGGATCACCTTGGTTTGATAAGCTAGTCAATTTGTAGATTACTTCTCCGAAGATTTCGACTGGTCTGTTGAAGTAAAATCTGCCATTGTGGTACCGACTTATGATAAATTTTACCGCTATTTCCTTTGTACCTCCAAAACTGGCCATGAGTGGTGTGTTTATGTAATTCACAATAGCATTGTGATTTATTTTCTCTGCAGCTTGTGTAGGCTTTTTGTCGATATAGGCCCACTCTTTAATCTTGGCCCATAGTTTCGCCCATGAGCCCTCTTGAACCTTAGCACTCTTGATGTTTTTGAGTCTCCTCATCAATGGTGTCTCCGCAGTCTGTAGTTATTTAGCCTTGGCTGCAGCTCTGGTTTGTTTTGGTGCCATCTTGTTGGTCTGCTGGTTGACTTTACTTCAGTATTCTTGGCTTTCAGTCGTCTGGTTGCTAAGTTGCTCTCTCTGTTTGAAATGCTGTAAGTGATCCTTTGGCGGTTCAGTATTTATAGTTGATGCGTTTGACGTTTTTGTCAATGGCTGTATTAATGGCGGACGTGATGGTCCAACATGAACACTTGAGTTTGGGTTAATGGTGATTTGATTTTGTCACTCGTAGTCATGAAGACGTGATGGGACTTTCGAGGTCATTGGTCGATGTTGATCATGTAAGCGGTCGATGGTGTTCTGTCGATGGGCGTGATGTCGGCTGTCATAGAGGTGATTCCCTGTCATACTTCTTTATGTATTTCGATCCTATTTTGCTTTTTGGATTTTCATATTTTTATAGCTTTTTTTTAACCGTTATGGTCGTTATATGTTTATTTTTATTATTATTATTATTTATTTTTAGACTTGTTTAGTTTCTGTACCATTTTAGTCGGGCACCGTTAACAAGTTTTTGAAATACTATGCCTTGTAACGTCCTTAGTCGGACTGATCCGTTGGCATGTATCTCTTTGACAACATAGGGTCCCATCCATTCGGTATGTAGCTTTTTGGGTTTTTGTTTTACCCGACTATTGTATAGTAAGGCAAGGTCTCTTACCGACAGGTTTTTTTTTTTAATGTTTCGATCGTGCCATGCCTTTTGTTGTTGTTTCTAGATTTCCTGATGTTGTAATGCGATTAGTCGGTGTTCTTCAAGCTTACTTAGTTGTAGCATTTGGTCCTTTCTTCCTTGTTCGACATCAACATGTAAAATCTCTACGATAATAGGTGTCTGTTGTCGAAAGTGTAGTGGAACTACTGCTTCTTGTCCATAAACTAGTCGAAACGGTGTTTGGTCGGTTGAACGCTTGTATGTTGTTCTATATGCCCATAGTACTGCAGGTACCTTTTCATCCCAGTCATTTTTGTCGGTGTTACATATTTTTGTTAATCATTTTGTTAATGTTTTGTTAAATGCTTCAATTGCTCCATTCGACTGAGGGTGGTAAGCTGTACTCCGACGGTGATCGATTTGGAACTGATCTGTTAGTGTTTTAATAGTTTTATTAATAAAGTGTGTTCCTTGATCACTGATTAGAGTTATTGGACATCCAAATCTAGTAATGATATTCTCATAGATAAACTTAGCAGCTATCTCATTGGAACATGTATCGATTGGTTCTACCTCTGCCCATTTGGTTACGTACTCAACTGCAGTTATTATGTACCTTGCACCTGTTCTTTTTGCTAGTATGGGAAATGGTCCTATGAATTTGATGGCCCAAATTTCAAATGTCAAACTTGGGTTTACTGATATCAGGGGAATTTTTGTACTAGGCAGGAGTCGACCCAATCGTTGACATCTGTCACATTGGCTTACAAAATTTTTGCATCTTTGTAAAGTGTCGGCCACCACAACCCTAATTGTTGGATTTTCTTTGCAGTTGTGTCTGCCTGGAAATGTCCTCTGGGAGGTCCATAATGTGATTCATGCATAATATTATTTCTTTCATGTTCCAGTACACACCTTCTGAGGATGTCTTCCAAGCCCATTTTATATAGGAATCCATTTATGAGGCTATATGGTGCAACTCTCATGGCTAAGATTTGTTTCTTCTTCAAATTCATGCCTTCTGGTGCTTGCCCGTTTTCTAAGAAATAAGCTATTTCCTCCAATTCTGCTGGGACTGCTTCTATTCGAAATAGATCTGCATCTGATAAGTCATGTTCGACTCCTGTCGGTTCCTCTCCTGTGTCGATTCGGGATAAATGGTTGGGACTGACATTTAACTTACCTGGTCTGACGACGACTTCGAATTCAAATTCTTGAAATAGAAGTAGCCATTGACAAATTCTTCCATGATGTAGAGGCTTATTTACGAGGTATTTTAGTGCTTGGTGGTCGGTGTAAAATATAAATGGATTAGCTAGTAGGTAGTGTCGATATTTTTTTAATGCGAAGACCATTCCTAATGATTCTTTTTCTATTGTCGAATAGTTTCTTTCAGCTTTGTTTAGTTTTCTACTACTGTAAACTATAGGGTAGTCCATTCCATCATCTCCTGGATGAGTTAGGATTGCTCCTATTTCCAGGCCTGATGCGTCTATGTGTACATGGAATTTGGTCGACCAGTTTGGAAACCTTAGGATGGGTGCCTCGACTAGCTTTCTTTTTATTTTTTCAAATGATATGTTGCATTCCTCTGTCCAGTCAAACTCTTTATCTTCTCTTAGTATTTCTTCCAGTGGGTAGGTCATGTCTGAATAATATCTTATGAATTTTCTGTAGTATCTTGTATGACCAAGTAATGCCCTGACTTGTTTTGGGTTCACTAGTGGCTTTAAGTTGAGGATAATTTTTATTTTTGCAAAGTTGACCTTAATACCTTCTTTACAGACAATGTGTCCTAATAATATCCCTACGGGAGTTATAAATATACATTTTTTGATGTTCAAAGATAACTGGATCTGTCGACATTGTTCTGACATAAGACTTAGCCATTTGCAGTGATATTTTAACATAGATTATATTGTCCAATCATCAAAGTATACTACCATTGTTTTGTAAATATATTCTTGGAATGTTTTGACCACAATTCTGGAAAATACTGTAGGTGCGTTTTTTAGTCCAAAAGGCATAACCCTGTAAGCAAATGAACCAAATTCACATACAAATGTTGTCTTTTTCTTATCTTCTTTGGCTATTGGTACTTGGTTATAACCTGAGAATCCATCTGTAAATGAGTAGCATTCATGGCCTATGACCTCATTTAAGATTTTGTCTACATAAGGTGTTGGAAATGGGTATGTTAATGTAACTTTTTTTAGCTCTCTGAAATAGACACAAATTCTTAGCTTGGTTGGATCATGTTTCTTTGGTTGAACAACCATTGCACTTTCCCATTCTGATTGGTCAATAGGGTAGATAATACCTGCTTCAAGAATGTTATCAATATCCTTCTTAACTATCTCTTTGTATTTGTGAGCTAGTTTATATGGTCTTTTCTTCACAGGCCGAACATCAGGTTTAATGTCAATTTTCTTTTCACCCATTTCATGGACTAAACTTTTGAGATCTTTATAATCTCTGGCGAATACATCCTGGAATTCTTTTAATAAGTTCACTATTTCTGTTGTTTGTTCTTCACTCCAGTAGTCTCCAATTTTTGCCATTTTTGGTCGGTGATCACTTGAGATGTCGAATTCTCTAGTTTTGACTTTAGAATCTATCCATTCCAGTGCTTTGGATTCATTGATTGGTCAGCTCGCTTCCTTAAACTGTGAAAATGTGGCAGGGAAATCTGCTGCAGTCATTCAGTCGTTATCCTCCTTATCGGATGTCTCAACTTTGAGTACTATGCGAATTGGTTTTGTTATTTCGTCGTGGTTTGGTTTCCATCTAAAGATTTTTCCTTCTGGGTTTTCATTTTCCATCTATAGTCTTGTGGATTGTATTATTGTCCCAGTTTGTATATTGTTATAGTTTATTGTCAGTTGGTTGTATTTTAGGGTTTTGTTTTCTGTCGGTTGTACAAATGCTTTGATCTGTTTTGTTGTTTCGACCAAATTCTCATTTTGTGGTACAAAGTTGAAATCCTTGATGAAATTCTCTTTGAGTTCCTGCCATATGAATGTTTCACCTTGAGCTTCTTCCATTTTGTACCATTTGTTTGGTAAGTCGGAGAGTGTTGATGGAAATAGGTGTGGCCATGTACGTTCATTTTTATACCCAAGTCTTTTCCATTCTTTTTTAGATGTTCTTATGTGGTCTTCTGGATTTTGTCCTTGGATGAACATAGGTATTTGGGCTTGATTGGTTAATTTTTTTCCTCCAAATATTTCTATGCAGAAAGTTGAAGCTGTTTTCCAATTCTGCAGTCTTCATTGATGGGTGTCCCACCATCTAGCAGCTTGGCCTATAAAAGTTTCCACTAAGCTTTGTAGTCGTCCATGTTTACCAATGTTTCTGGATACTTGTTCTATATGCATGACTGGTGATTCTCTTTCTTTATACCTTGGTATTTGTGTATTATTTATATTTACTGGTTTTAAGGTAGGATATTCCCTAGTTTTCTTTTCAAATATTTTTGGTATGGTGGACACCAAGAAGCACTGTCGAACTGGTTTTTTCTGCACTTTTTGAACAGTCCAGCAACCTCTTGCTTGTGTTTCATAGTTCTCGACTTCCCATTCATATAATTCTGTTTCTGAATTATATCCTACTAAATCTTGATTACCTAAGTGAATTTCTCCGTAGACATTGGGTTTTGTTTAATCTTCATTATTCTATATCTTATATAGCTGTCGGATGTCAACTTCTTCATCAATAGTCCTTGTTCAAGGTTCTCCTTGGGATGGATGAAAAGGTACAATGACCTTTTGTCTGTTTCCTTTTAGTTTTATTCTTTCTTTGTCTAAGGATATCGATGCTTTCATTTTTCTTCCCTAAGGTTGACCTAGTAACGCTGGGAAGGAGCTAGATCCTTCTTTAGGGTCAATAATTTTGAAGTTGACTTTGGTTGATATTCCTTTTATTGTTGTGTCAACATTTTTCCATACTCCAATAGATTCAATTAGGCTTTGGTCAGCTAATTTCAGGTATATTTCTGATTCGTATAGTCGAGGTCTACCCAATTGTTCCCAAGTGTCTGGAGTCATAATATTTACCTGTGATCCGAAGTTGAGCACGACTTGTCGAACATGGTATCCTTCAATTTCCAGGTCGACAAGTGGGTCGGCATCACTTTTATATTTTTGGTTTAGACTGCAGATACTCTTTGTTTGTTTTTCGGTGTTGTTGTTGTGTTTTATTTTATACAACAAGTCGATGAATTGAGATATTGTTTTATCTTTTTGTACTAAGTGTATTAACCCTTTTACCGTGTTATGTCGGTTGTCATCAGCTTCTTCTTGTCGGGCAAATTCTTTAAATACATTTGTTGCATCTTTATATATTTGTTTTTCCTTTACTGGGTCTGGATAAACATTCTTTTATTTTATTTTGCTTATTCGTGGGTTATCATTCCTAATTTTTGTCCTTTGTCGGGTTACTATATGCAAATTATTTGTATTAATTATATCATGTTGCACACACGACAAGACATTAACATTTTTCTTCTGATTTATTTTTTCAAGCATAGTAGGGCAATCCTCTAATGAGTGATCCCCTACTCCACAACTAGTATAGAATTTTAAGTCAGTTCTGTTCTTGTATGGACAATCTGCATATCGGTGTACTTCCTTGTAACATGTGAAACATTGGATGGGCCGATGTGGTCGATTGTCACGATTCCCAGAGAATCGACCTCAACTTCCATATCCTCCACGTCGGTTGTCAAACCGGCGCTCGTATCGACGACCTTCATACCTTTGATTGTTTTGGTCGTTTTGTGCATTGTTTCGTTGCTCATTTTCTATGTGACTACGTTAGTCTGGTAGACTGCGTGATAGTTCTGTCAGTTTTTTAGGTTTAGATGGCAGTCGATCGTGGTGTGATTCTTTGTTTCGCAGATATACACCAAGATGCTATGCCGTTTTTCATGTTAAACGGGAAATATTTTGTCATGTGATCACCATGGTCTTAGCAAATGTCACAAAAACACTTTGTTTGCACAAATCAAACATCCTGTCGACTGATATCCTATCGACAGTTGTCTTTTGAATGTCTAGTCATTGAGCATTTTGTGCACCAAATATCCTGACTCTTAAGGTTTAGTTTTTTTAATGATTTCTACACGATCTCAAGCTGTTCCTCCAGTCTATGATCCATGGGGTATGCTGGAATATATTCATCCATTTCTACTTGTAGATCTTTAGTAAGCGCATCTTCATAAGTTTTGAATGTCTCCAGACTTATGTGCCGACGAATTTTCTGTGACAGACCTGCAAGAAACCACTGGATTAATAGTTTCTCATCAATGACATAATCCAATTGGTTGAGAAGATCTTTCCAGTGTTTGTCGTAGTCGTGGATAGTTTCTCCTGACTTTTGTGATGTTGTCTTCAATTTCTTAGCTTCCAGATGTTGTACATCTGGAGTTTTAAAGAACGACAAAAATTGCGCTTTGAATTCTGCTTTAGTTGCTCCAGGGGTTCTTTCATAAAAGGTAATATACCATGTTAATTCTCTTTTCCTTAAGGCACCAACGAACTGCGTCATCTATCTATCTTCATCTGTGACTTGGTTTGCCTCCCATGTCGATTCGCAGATGAACCAATGTCATCTTGGATCCTTGTCGCCCTCATATAAAGGGATGTTTGTTGACCTGTGACCCATGTCGGAGTCACTATCACTGTTTTCTTCAAGAGGTGGCGGTGGTGGGGGTACTGGGATGTTTTGTTTATTCCTTTGTGCAGAACTATTGTCGACAGAACTCTCGTTTTCGTCTGTCATCTTAGTTTTTGTTTCTTCTCCGACAAGCAGTCGGTCGGGGTCGACTTCTCCTGTCAATGTCCAACTGCAATTATTTGTCTGTAGATCCAAATTTTATGTATTCTCCAAAGCTGTATTTGGCACGGGGGGTGCTCCTTCATGTGTCGGGTAAAGTAAGTACATACTTCGGTTGGAGGGTAATTCTTGAAGTGTGACCCAATTTCCTTCTTCTGGTCGACAGATAAGTAGATGATTATCATCATTTTTCTCGTCATCTAGTCGTCTCCATATACCAAACTCACCAACTCTTAGTCTGGTACTCAAATTCGTTGGAGATAGAGGTCTTGCCTCCTAGGGAATTTCTGTTTGGAGAGCTTCCCGCTACACTATCCACAAATCTTCTTCCATAGGGGACGCTTATTCTTCCATGCCTTCTTCTTGTCAGTCATGACCCAACTCTGGCGGATATCTCTCTTGGTCTATCACCCTAGTACTCATTCCTCTTTGTAGTGCTATAGCTCTTTCTCTTCTTTCTTACCTTCTTTGCAACCTCTTCTCCCTCTCTATTTTATGTAAGTTCGTCGTACCTTTATGTGACACTGTCCTTTCGATTTCCTTCTTAGGCTGACTTCTCATCACTAGTGAATGGTATCTCTTTAGTCGACTAGAATCCTCTCCACTTTACCCCGACATACGACCAGCTATCCCCCATAGCCTACCCGACGTTTTAGAAATCCCAGATAGTTATGTTTACTTGCTTAGGAAGTATTCCCACTCCCTTTCGGCAATGAATTTCTCCCACTTCTTTTGTTTTTTCGCCCAATTAGGGTTTGATGGAGGTCCACATAGTGATGGACGAGGTTCAACGATATGACCCACTCCTTTCTCTATCAGGTAATTAAACAACAAGGTCAGTAAGGAACAAGGTTCAAATTTATACATATATGGTTGACTTGATCTTGGAACATGATATGTGTGGTTCACCTATGTGATATAATGATATGTGTGGTTCACATGCGTGCTAGTATGAATGTCCAATAATTAAAGGAAGAATTTATGACTCATCCAACTAAGATCAAATAACGATTAAGTAAGTCATGGGAGATAATCACTAGACACCATAACCATAACCATACTATACAACTACCTAAATTTAACTATCATCAACTTTTTAACATTATGGCTATCCTCAACTTTTTAACATCATAACCATACCATACACTACCTAAATTACATACACTAACATCATAACATCATAGCCATACCACTAACTTTAACATCATGTACATGTGTTTCTACTTCTAAGCCATGCATGCATATGTAATATATCATATCATACCCTACAATACCCTATGATACTAACATCATACCATACTAACATACCATACCATACTAATATACCATACCATACCCTCTAATACTAACATGATACCCTACAATACCCTATGATACTAACAGATCATACCATACTAACATACCAATATACCATATCATACCCTATGATACTAACATACCATCCTAATATCCCATACCATATCATACCCTACAATACCCTATGATACTAACATCATACCATACTAACATACCATACCATACTAATATACCATACCATACCCTACAATACTAACATAACATGTACCATAACATAATAACATCATACCATACCATAGTAGTTCTACATACCATACCATACCATACATGTACATGTGTTTCTAGTTCCATCTCATAACTTGTAAAGAGGTCATAAAACCCTAGTTCCATCCACTAAGTTGTCAACCCTAGTGATAGCATGCTATTTGTAGTTCATGAAACCCTAGTTGTTTTTCAATTTGTCCATGTCCATGTGTTTCTATTTCCATCTCATAACTTTTAAAGAGGTCACTAAACCCTAGTTCCATATCATAACTTGTCAACTCTAGTGATAACATGCAATTTGGTAGTTCATGAAACCCTAGTTGTTTTTCAATTTGCACATGTACATGTGTTTCTAGTTCCATCTCATAACTTGTAAAGAGGTCACTAAACCCTAGGTCCATCCACTAACTTGTCAACCATAGTGATAGCATGCAATTTGGTAGTTCATGAAACCGTAGTTGTTTTTCAATTTGTACATGTACATGTGTTTCTAGTTCCATCTCATAACTTGTAAAGAGGTCACTAAACTCTAGTTCCATCCACTAACTTGTCAACCATAGTGATAACATGCAATTTGGTGTTCATGAAACCCATGCCCTTGCAGACAAAAACAAAACATAATTCAAAAACCAAAACAAAATCGGTGCCCATCCCCACACTGCAACATAGTTGAACTGCAACTAGGGAATGACTATTATCTTTCCATGACAATATCCATTAGAGCATGTAATGTAATATTCAGGGTGGAATGACACTACCATTGATGGTGTCTATTTTCGTCCAGCGAGTCTTCCTGTAGCGGTCTTTCATTTGCGTTTCAAAGAAAAAATGAAAACAGAAAACACACGAAGATCATTTGAAGCCACATAGAGGAAATTTTTAGTCGTTGAATGAAAGGGAGTGGTTCAGTTATGATTCTATGTCAGAGTCCATTTCATTGATTAACGAGTTATGCCCTAAGGCATTGGGAAATTTTGATTGCCAGCTATTTCTGAAGAAATTTTATGGGTAAGATTTTTCTCTCCACTCAAGCTCTTCTAGGTTTTTTTGTTTTGTTGTGCCCTTTTCGTGATGATAATTTTAAACATCCAGCAGAGTCCATCGATTTCATAGCTTACACTTTCAAGCAGTGGATATTGTAGGTAAGTGAATCATTAGAGGGTTTTCTTTCATCAAACATTATTCATAATGCCTCTTTGACCACCTCTTCCCCCTCTTTGACCACCTACACCTCCTATTAGTACGTCTCCTGCTCCACCTCAACACCCCCCCACTCAACCTCTGACCCTACAACCATTTGTACAAGGAGAATACCTACCCCACAAAGAAGCAGGTTGGTGAAGGAGGAGAGAAGAAGGCCCACCAAGGAGAAGACCAACCTATGCGTCCAAGGACTTTGATCGGGGTGACCCTAAAATTTCTTCAGTAGGAGGATTATAAGCTTAGGTAAGAGGATTCTAAGACCAATTAGCAAATTTGTATTATGTCTCATTAAATTTACATTAGATATTGTTTGAATCATGATTGGGTTCATGTTACACTATCAATGCATGAATCAATTGAAATACCTTGGTAGGGAAAACCAAGCCCAAGTTATATGGTGTTTTAGTTAGTTGAGTTGTGGGTAATAATTTATTTGTTCCCTCTTTCTTTTAGTCCCATCAATACCCAAAATGTCACCAACCTCCAAAATGGTTAGATGGTTTTCTCATAGAGCAAGATATAATAAACCTTGCACACCTAGGAACTCAGATCGATTTGTGAAGGGAAATACATGTACAGGATCGACCCTAACTTTCATTACAATATCATTCATCAAAAGAGATATGGATTATTTGTATCTCTTCTATCTCTCTCCTTATCAAGGAATGTGTATACTAAATGGTGGATCATATCAGTAGAATCTAATGCCATGCCAGAGAATCAATACCTATTATTTCTATTGATGAAATTGTCATTGATGCCAACATGGACTTGCAGTGGCCCCACAGGATGTCATTGATACCACCAAGTCCCACCTGCAGTGCCTTGACCCCTTACAAAGTGGTTTTGCACCTTGTAGTGCTTTGGATCCATTACAACGTGGGTTTGTGCCTTGAAGTACCTTGTACCCAGTTGACAAGGTCCCTGTACCCACAAGCTTGGATCTTGAAGCCACCATCTTGCTAAAGACATTGAAGAACTTGGAGATGGTCTTGAAGCCTTGGTAGATGATGAAGAAGCCCTAAATGGCTATGAGA
Source organism: Pseudotsuga menziesii (assembly GCA_001517045.1). Lineage (NCBI taxonomy): Eukaryota > Viridiplantae > Streptophyta > Pinopsida > Pinales > Pinaceae > Pseudotsuga > Pseudotsuga menziesii. Next base: position 335,157 of record LPNX011073520.1, on the reverse strand, counting down.
AGCATTAATGACCCATTATGTTGTCATTCATGCTTTGATGGTGTCATGGTACCCCAAACCAAGTTACCCCATAGGTGATATCATGCTAGATCATGTGGTTGAGGCGGTTAAAGAAGACCATGAAGCCCCTTGCTTGATGAAGAAGCCCATGAAGACTTGGAACCCCTGATGAAGACCTTGATGGCCTTGCAAAGGTCATGGAGCCCACTACTTGCACTTACATGGTTAGGTGACATGAAGATATGGTCATTGATGACTTAATGAAGTCATGGAACCTTTGTGAAGACCTTGATACCCTAAGATTTTGAATAAGAGCCCTTGGTCCCTCTTATGACTATTGGGGTGTTGGTGACTTGAAGACATACCCTTATGACCATATAAATAGTAAGAATATGTGACATAAAAGGTGGATGATACCCTTAAAATGGTAATGACTTATGGACATGACACATTGAAGATGTTGGCACCCACATACATTGTGGTATGAAGGCCCTTGAACCCACACTTGGTGAAAATGGTGTGGCTCATGTGTGTGAATCTTTGATGTGTTGATAACATAACACATAGATGAATCCCTCACTCTTGATATGGTATTTGGTTTTGATATATACCTTTGCATGTGATTTGGGCATTGGAGCCCATACACATGGTGGATGTTGGACATTGGCATATGGTGGCTTGATATAAATGATATGGTAACCTTGAAACCATTTTAAGGAAAAGCTTGAAGAGTGGTTGACTTAAGTACACCCTAAAACCATTTCTAAATGACCATTGAAATGATAAGTAGATTGCGTGTCTTTTAAAATACAAAATAAAATACTTACCAACAAGTCGGCTCCAAAATAAATTTAAATTCAAATTAAATTTTTTTTTTGAATGTCGGCTCATGAAAATGTGTATAAATACCCTATCTATGCACTCATTTTCATACACAAATTTTCGGGTGGATAAGAGCTCTGAGATTTTTCGGGGCTGAGGAAATTTGGAGGAGCAGTGGAGCAGCAGCAGACAATTTTTGAATTGTGATTTTTTTTTTGAGGCTCCCGAATTTTTGAGCAACAGTTAAATTTTTTTTTGGTTGATGACAGTCCAATCTTGGACTAGTCTTAGGGTTGTACTAGCATCATACACTAGTCCCAAATTTCCCTTTTCTTTTGCAAGTGAAAAACAATCCAAATTTGCAGGCTGTGGAAATTCGGTGGGGTCTGAGGAACTCAAATTGCAGCAGCAGACTGAGGTAGAATTCGGTGGTCACCAGTAGCGTCCTAGAAATTTTTCTAGTGGTTTTTGAGGCTCTAAAATTCAATAAACACTAGTCTTCTTTTAACTTATTTTCAATTCCAATATAGTCCACATGCTTGGGGACTCCTAAACAAATGAACAGTCCAAGTTTCTATTGATGGACGTGAGCAGACATTAGCAAATCCTTCATGCTAGAATAGTATTATTTTGGACCTTGATGTGATGATCAAAGTTTATTGATCAGACTTTGGTGATGTTACGATGTTTTCCTTGGGGTTAAATGCATCCAACATTGAGAAGAAAATAAGCTCTGTGATTGTTGCATTGACTAAGATACTTTGTGGACTGTGGAGATCTCGCTGCCCTAGGAGGAGCAGTTGACTGTGGAGATCTCGGATAGCAGCAGTTTGTGTGTTTTAACATCCTTTTTACCAACACCAGTCCCAAATTTTGTAAGATGTTTGAGGTTGATATGTGTGGAATATTCTTAGCCATGTCCAAGCCTGAGTTCTACAGTGCATACTCAGATCTGAATTTGCAGCAGTATTGAATATGAGATCATACAGTCTTGAATTGTTTTATAGTGGTTAAGATCATATTCAATTCAAGGTTGGTTTTGTTTAAAGTCTTCTACAGTAGACTAACACAACCCAATTGTTGAGTGTAATAGTCTTGATATGCATAGCTTGAAGAGTGATATACACAGAGGTTTGACATGCATTAACTAAGGTACTTTACAGTGAGGCATACCTGTTGACACTTGATATGATGCATACCCTTTGATGATGGTAATGCATACTTGTATACGATGATGTGATGAAGAAATACACTTGATGATGAAGTATACCATGATGATGTTGATGGTGATGCACATTGCATACTCCTGTATGAGGATGACGATATGATGTTGATAGTGCCTTGAACACTATAATACATACCCTATGTTGATGATGCAGACCTTGATGATGATTTTGATACCTTGATGACATGTTTAGATCTTGTTTTTTGACAAACCTTGATGACGATGATGATGCATACTTGGTGATACTGGCATGAATACTATGAGCATACTTTTGACCAGCAACGTTGATGAATAGATCGACATGCAAAGATTGATGAGTAGTGAAGAGGATGAGCAGCAGAGGTTGACAAGCATAGAATGGTCAGCAATAGTGATGATGAGCAGATGAACAAGATGCTTATGATGAGCAGTAGTGAACAGATGAACATCATGATGATGCACATGAACAGTGATAAAATATATTGACCTTTATAACTGACTATGATGAACTGTATGATGAGACAAGACATGACCAGTGACAAGGTGTTGATGAACATAGAAGATTGAAAAGTGTGTTGCAGCAGTGTTGATGAGAGTGATGATCAGATGATCAACAGTACTGACCAACATCAGAACAGATTGAAGAGACAAGTGATGTTGATGTGATTGATGAGATGATGTGACAGTGAGCTTTAATTGTAAAAGCAAGCTTGTCTTGCTTTGAGGTTAGGATACCTCAAACCCTTCTTAGCAGGGTCTAAGAAAACCAGGCAGGGTCTTGGATGCAGAGTAGGTGCTCTTCATATCAATAGGTGTTGATTTTACCTCACGGTTGTAGCCAGTCCAAAACTAATACAAAAACATTACAAAATTATATGGTGTTGTGTTCTTTTGTGTTATGGTTCCTGATGATTCAAATGCTTATGATATGTGAATGATGTAGTGAAAGATGTTTATGAAATGATTATGAAATTGGTAGAATAGTGGAGTGATGAATTGGTAGTTAATTGTGACAAGTTAAGAAAAGTTTTAAAATTGGATTTACACTGATTCACCCCCCTCTCAGTGTAAGCATTGTGTTCAACAATTTCCGTCACTAACAATTTCCGTCACTAAACTGAGATTCCACCAGTTTCTAGAATCACAAAGAAGACTGAATAACTGGAGTTGCACCTTGAATCATTTCCCTTGATGCAGACGACGTCTAGTCTTTGATGAATCTCACAGTCACATAAATATATTCGCCCTGCTCTTCAAACAAATTCAACTCACGTGTTAGCAATAATCCGTAGCTTGAAGTGGTCAAAGACAACAACATAGGAATTAGATTTGATGCAAATCCAACTAAGTACAATGCATGACTATAATACATGACCGTGTTGATACCAACAAACTGTTGAAACATCTACCCAAAACAAAAGTTGGCATGTTATACTCATTAAGCTATTGTGATAACCCGAAATTATTTATAAGAGCTATGAAAAAGAAAACAACTTTGGTCTCTTCTTACTTGAATTTCACAACTTGCAATAAGTGCATATCTTACTTCTTGGACCTTCCATAATTGACTGAAATGAATCTTTTGTGAAGGCCTATTAAACTCAATTTCTTGCTCAACATATTTCTTGAGCTCTTGAATTTCATATTCAAGAACCTCTAGTAGATGTATCCTCTTGATGATGGCAAGTGCCTATGCTTTGTTTTTTAATCCAAAATAAATATCCAAACTTTAACATTCTGAATCCAAGCAAATCACTAGATGGAAAGTTCTAGGCTTGAAAACCCAATTACTGTGCTTATAATGTACATGTTGTAACATTACAATATATAAATTAGGTTACACACAGCAATTGCAAGCAATAATCCATGTACTTTTTTATATTTCATCATTTATTGACAAGGAAACAAGTGAAATAAATTTTATTAATATTTACAAATATTATGAAGTATATAGATTCCAGACTGGATTTTTAGAGACAATAGGGCTTCTGCAATAAGAGCAATAGGACAACCCCCAAGAGATGTTTTAAGCACCAGACTAATGCATGTAGAAAATAAGAGGAGATAATAATCATAAAAAAGGAAACTGTACTTGTATCAAATGCCCAATGTATCAAAGGTTGGAACTCGAGATATGCAACTTCGAGGTGAATATCAGATGAAGATCTAGGCCTAGGTGGCTCTGGGCTAGTGCAGTTTAATCATTTGTTGTAAATGGACTTATGTTTCGATCACTGCATTGGCCAAGGTTCATGGGCTTGATTGCATAGAGTGGTACTATTTGCAATTAGAAGCACTAGACAGGAACCAGTGGCATGCCAGAGCATATGGACTGTTAACATATAGGTTTGGAAAGATGTGTATCCTTTGGTGTGAAATACCAATGATGCGATAGCACACATGGAATACATATAACTAATGGAGGCCAAGTATAATGTTGTAGTCCAGGTGTGTATCAACTAGTTCAATATCAATTAGGACAGTCACCAACTAATTAGAATAGGGATGTTTTTAGAAAGGCCGCATCAATAATAACAATACATGTTTTCCAATTTTGAGATGATTTTTAGGTGTTTTCTATGGTAATTCAATCCTTTTTAAGGCACAAGGAGATGTTCTAAAGGTGTTTTGCACTTTATCAAAGGTTTCAGGATTGACTGCTGCAGGACTACCAGGACTTTACCATGCTCATAAATTTTTTATGTTTCCTTTATTTATTACATGGAACCAAGTGAGATAAATTTTATGAATTTTTACAAAGATTATGAATATCAATATACATATTTCCCAAGAGTTGTTTTAAGCACCAGATTAATGCTTATAGATAATCATCATGAAAAAGGAAATTGTACATGTCTTATAAATATGCTTCTATTTTAGAGCTAACTAACTTTACGGAGAAGAGATAATGACTATACAAAAGGAATTTTTGTGGCTCTATGTAGGCTAGAGACGAAAATAGAGAAACACGATTGGGAAGGGTCTAGGATACTAGGAATTATCTTTGTCATCTTCATCTGTCATGTTGTCAGGAAATTCTAGATTCATGGTAAGAAGAGTAGTATAGTGTGTGTTTGTGCTTCAATGGGAGCATGATTTTTACAGGACAATCATAACTATAATTAAATTGATATGCCATCAAAATCCGAGTAATCCACCCTTTGAGAAATAACATATACATACAAATCTTTTATGATCTCACAGATCTTCCTTCAAATCAGATGCTAGGTTCATCGCTAAATCGCTATTAACAATAGCAAATGTCTTAGTTTTATCGATGCAGAACCTCTCTACTAGTGATCTCGGTAATATCTCTTGCATGATTTGGATTTTCAATCATCAGTTAGCTAACAAAAACCAAGGCAATGATTAAGAGATATGTTCAGTAATAACAACCGATGATTCAATTCTCCGTGAATCCATGCCACAATACCCAGTTGGAAGAACCTTCCTAAACAAAAAATAGTAGAGCAATTTGCCTTTAAATCCTCATAACGCTCGATGACCTATACCCTATGCCAAAAATAGAAAGGAACCACTACACCCTATGTATGTCACTCAGACGGGGGGCGAGTCACTTGCACCTGTAATGGGATCTGTAACTCACTACGAATCTGCACTTGAACCCAGATTTGCTACTATTGGCAGGCACTCGATCTCGAAATGAAATAGGTTGCAACTTCTGCTGCTAGCCGATATCAGTCGACAAAGCAGAGCACAAATGATGTTGTCTGCGAGGGCGGGTGGTTCAATAGGGCGTAGTCTCATTGTGTGGCAAGCAGTCGATGAATCAAAAACACATTCTTCTTTCATTGGCCGAGGTAGTTGGTATTTTCCACAAAAAAATACGTAATAAAAGGGAGTGTAGTATCTAGGGTATGAGGTTGTTTTCCCTTTTTCATGGCATTATTGTATCCTATGATTGTTTATCAAGTCATAAAGAGCAGTAAAATAATGAGCGCAGTAAATTGAGGACTTCAATAATCAAGGTTAAGAATGGAGATTGGCTATTTTTGGTTAGGTGAAATGATGCTTTTATCCCGGTATATCCTGTCTTTGTCAAATGACCTTGTAACGTCCTCGACCCTTCGACTGGCGAAGAGGACGCTACCGATTGCTGCTATCTACCCGGGAAACTAGCCCTATGAACATACACATAAAAATTGAAATGCTTTGAACTAAACATGCATAAATTATTTATCATACAACGGAATCAAAATAATTTCCATTCAAGCATTTGGCATGTTCATCATTTTCATTAGACAACAAATACAATTGCAGAGATGAAATAGACAAGAATACTTATACTTATCTTATGAAATAGACGAAATACCATCGGCAATGATTTTTAATCGCTGGAGTATAAAACATTAAATCGATGGTGGGGATTTTTCTTTTAGCTCCACACCATGATTAATTACAATATAACATCATATACATTTAATGCAAATGAGGTCAAAACTGGGGTGTTACAAACCTGCAGTCCCAAAATAATAATGCGTTAAGATCAAAATCTTGAAAAGATATTAAATTGAAAAATTACAATGATATTTTACAAATTTGTAGAACTTCATGCTTTATGGAAGGAAGCTTGCTAACTCATCATTCACTACCTTATATTACCTTCAAGTCTCTTAAAGGGTTATTAAGGTATTCCCATAAAAAAAAATTGTGTAATAAGTAATTTATAAAGAATATGTTAATATGTAAAGCTCTTCAGGAATTGTCAAACAGAAAATTTAAAGCTTAAAGCTTTATAATAAAAACTCTATTATAATAATTTATAAAATTTAAAGTTCCTTTATTAAAATAAAGCATTTAATTTTTTTTATAAAATATCAATATGATTTTATACAATAAATTATACATTAACTTTCTATCATTATCAAATGATTTTTTCAAAAAAGTATTAAAATACAGCATGATTACTGTACTTTTTGCAAACCTCCTTGAGTGCAATATCTGAGAAGAGATTTGCACCTGGGGAGATTTGATCCCTCTCGGCATTTGATAGAGCCTAGGATTTGGATCTAGGCTAGTTCAGGCCAAATCAGCTTATCCTCTTTGGTATTATAACGGATACTATACACATGTATAATAAATATGATGAGTTTTGATAGAATTTTTTTTATTTTTTCTAAATAATAATGAGTGAATGTGTAATAATGCCACACTGACAACAATAGGTCGTTTTATGAAATACTAGTTTTTTAAGCATTACAAAAAACTAGCGTTGAGGTAGTTTGTTGTTTTATGTAATAACATTTTCTCTGGATTTTCTTTGTGGGTGCTAGAGGATGTGGAGAGCTCTATCCAAACACAAGATGAGAGGTACCTGTGTGCTTTGTGGGTTCCAGGGGATGTGGACAGGGTAATAGAAATGAAAATCAAAACATTATGAGAAACATTTTTGTATTTTGTGAGTGCTTGGTCGTTTCCATAGGATGTGTAGAGCTATGGCTAACTTGGATAGGGTAGTAGAAATGCAAATCAAAGCATTCTGGAAGCCATATTTGTATTATGTGTTGATTACTTTGTAGGTGCTAGAGGATGTGGAGAGCTTTGAGACATGATAGTAGGAATTCAAACCAAAACATTCTAAGAACCATATTTGTATTAAAGAGTGTAGGTTTTCACAGCCAATCATCATCATCATAATTTTTTTGGAGTAAACTATGTTAAGCAGTGAAAGATTCCCAATTGGAGGAATCTCCACCCATCATCAAAGGATAAATTTTGAATAACAATGACTTACATATCCCTTCTAACTTAATTGTATCACAAGTTTCCCAAGTCTTATCTCTTAATTGCGTTCTCTGTGTGTCACAAATCTATGATGTTTTAAAACTCTTTTATAGTATGATGAGTCATTGGATCTAAATCTTTCCAAGAGTGTGACATTTTTAGTTTATTTCCACAATGAAATCCTTAGAAAATACCCAAGAATGCAATATATCATGTCTTCCAAATCGTTTAATGTGAGATGTGTCACATGATACTTATTTTCAAGTTGCACTATTTTTCAATGTTGTTTTTCTTTTATTTCAGACTCTTCCATTCTTGTTGGCTTAGGGATGTTAGTAATATTTATATGTACATTTAGAATTAGGTAATTGTTTTTCTTTATTTTCCTCCATTCTTACGTGTCAAGTGTCATGGTTGTTAGTTCAAAATATATCTTTGCTTATGTAGTATAAATATTTTGTAGTGAGGAATGATCTAATTTTTACTTTAATAATTAATGGGAAATTTTGTGTTCGATTACAGACTTTGCAGATGCCAAAGTTTCAGAGATCCCATGCTGATCCCAAAACAATTTATTCTATCATTTTAGGTCGAGGATCTGCGAGACACCTTTTTCCTCTCACATAGAGAAGAGCCAAGACAACTGTAATAATTCTTGTATTTGCATATGATTTATTTTTTACTCAATGTTTTCCTAGATTTAAGATTTTCGCCTCACTATAGAAATGCAATTGAAAGCATTGTCTTAATTTGTCATCACTTCAAGCCCAAGTCACATGGCTTTACCATAGTGGTTTGATTTCCATCAGAACATTGTTCCAATGTATCACTTGTAAACCAACCCGTACATATTGGGAATTCATCTTGAACCTACTCAATCCTAAGCCAATTGAGCTCTCAAAAGGTGATGTGCCAGTAGTGATCAGAAATTTGAATGTCGTTGTGAAAGGTCTTGGATAGTCACTTTTTTCCTCACAAATTTTTTCCTTGGATCACACAATTAAAGTTCAAAAGCCATTTGATTTGGATTTTCATTCATTTAAACCCTATTTTCCTTAGTTTTGACTACATAAATTGGCTTGGATCATCATGCATGCTCTATTCCTTTTGTTACAAGTGCATTAGAAGAGATATGAACAGAAGTGTTAATCCTTCCTTTGCATATTCACCTTGTATCTCAACTATCCAAGGTGGTTGGATTTGGGTGACGAAAAAGATTAGGATTTCCTTAGGTTTTGAAGAAAGGGAAGAAGCTTGTATTAGTGAATTTCTGTGATTGTATTATGTATAACATTCTAGAAACTAAAATTAAGGCCTTGTACCTTGCTGAACAATTTTTATTGTGTTGGGGACAAACTTTGCTCATTAGAAAATGCCAGACTGTTAGAGGCTTTTCCTCAGTTAGTATTTTCTCCATGTTCACAGGACATGGGCAATGGATAAGATTTCTTCCTTGCAAGTTGGAAATTGAGAAAGGAGGTCAAGCCCAAACAGAGGATCACGTTGATCAACAACTCCATTCTTCTCCTGCATTGGTAGGGTCATTGATTTTTTGCAGCTTGTTATGCATCATTAAAAATAACTAAATGTCCCTTATTATGTTTTACCTAATATTTATGGATGTGAAATTTTTTGATAGTTTGATTTTATCTTGTTTAATGAATTTTTTGTTAAATATGTCAAAAGTGTTATTAATATAGAGAATGGAAGAAAATATACTTTATAATAATTATTAAAATAATGACCGTTTTCTAGGTAAAAATTTATAATAATCCACATTGTAAGAAGTAGAAAAAAAAGTGTAAGTAAACATGTCATGGGCCAGTGAATGGGTAGACCAAAATGTTATTATAATTAAAGTAATTGCATGGGAAGGAGTTCTTTTCCTTCAGTAAGCAACCTCAATCTATAATGGGCTTCCTGTTGGAATTATTGTCATTGAATTCAACGGATTAATGTCATCATTGATGTCATATTAATTCATTACATTGAACATGTTTTTACAAATGTTCTGTCAATACATTTGCAAGAAAGGGGGAGCATCTCCATATTGATTTATATATAGGTTTACAAGTGTATTAAAAATGGGTGCATGTGAAAAAGTAAAATGTGAAATAGTCGCTTCAAACCCACGGCGTTGGATCTTTCTCGTGATATTTGAAAAGGGGAGAAATCTCATGGTATTTTCAAAGGGAAAGCCCATGATATTTGGAAAGGGTTGGAAGCCCATGGGATTTGGAAAAGTTAAATGAAAAAGGGAATTAATTATTTAATTAGTAGATGCTATATTTTTTAATAAACATGTCACTTCATAAAGATTTATAAATTCAAGAGCCCAATGCCCTAAATAATGATTCTTGGTATTAAGGGCCATGAACAAGGCCTTAAGCCATCACTTGTGACCTATGCAATGGATCCTATGCCTCTCATGTTGTTAGGAGGTATTGTGCACCATAAACATGTGTTAGGTCCATTCTAATGGTTGGGGGATGAAATAAAGGGCCTATTCCTTAAATAATAATCCTTTATCTCAAGGGCCATATATGAGACATCAAACTACCACACATGACCTTTGTAAGGAATATTTTCCCTCTCATTAAGAAAATGAGAATCATTAGAAGGTATTGTGCACCATAAACATATATCAAAGCAGTGATAATAGTTGGGGGTTGAAATCAAGGGCCTATGGCCTTGAATAATTATCATTGGGCTCAAGGGCCATGGAATAATTAGCATTGCTGCATGAGCCATTCTTTCAATTTTGTTTTTAGTTTATTCTCCTTTATTATGTTGTTAGGATGATAATCTATTTATATATTTATTTTATGTCCTAATTTTTTGATCAATCCCATTTCAGATACAAAACAAACAACTTTGGAAGTGAGTGCATGGATGGAAGTATGCAAACATAATCTATGTTTTTGCAGGGGTTAGAAGGTCAAATTACATTCTAGAATACTATATCATCGGCAACCACACTAAGATAATTGTTGTTGATGGGTCTCATATAGTGGTACACTTACGATTGCTAGTGGTAAAATAGAAATCATCCCAAGCAATCTCGACCCTGCCAATCCTAGTCTCAAGGATGCCAACATGCATGCCAATTAGGATAGTACATAAAAACACGCTCTTGTTTTACCTTGCAAAAACGCGCTCATGTTTTGCTTCAATAAAACGCGCTCCTGTTTTGCTTCAATAGTGACGTGCTCCTATTTTGCTTCAATAAAATGCGCTCACATTTTGCTTCAATAAAACGCGCTCCTGTTTTGCTTCAATAAAACGTGCTTCCATTTTGCTTCAATAAAACGTGCAAAATGGGGGGGGTCCTTAGTGGTAAGGCGAGACATAGGGATGTGTGTGTGTGTGTGAGAGAGAGAGAGAGAGAGAGAGAGAAAGATAGAGTGGAGGGGGGGTCCTTAGTGGGATGGGGTGACCTGTGGATGTGTGTGAGAGAGAGAGAGAGAGTAAAAGGTGTGTGGGGGTGTCTACGTGTTGTAGAGGGGATGTAGTAGGGGGGTGGGGGTTAGAGGTAGTTGGATTGGTTGGGGAGTGATATAAGGGAGGGGGTGTTAGTGGTAAGGGGAGACTCGTGGATGTGACCTGTGGATGTGTGTCGGGGTGTCTAGGTGTTGTAGGTTATAGGTTAGGGGGTGTTAGTGGTAAGGGGAGACATAGGGATGTGTGTGTGTGAGAGAGAGAGAGAGAGGCAAAGATAGAGTGGAGGGAGGGGGGTCCTTAATGGGATTGTAACACCCCAATTTTGACCCCATTTGCATTAAATGTATATGATGTATATATTGTAATTAATCGTGGTGTGGAGCTAAAGGCAAAAGCCCCACCATCAATTTAGCGTTTTATGTTTCGATGATTAAAATTGTTGTCGATGGTATTTTGTGTTAGGCCGACACATTATAACTTTGAATCATCATGTAAATGTGCAATTAATTAAAAACCCACAACCAGTTATGTCAATGCAACAATAATGAGAAGGGGCATGATTTCCTAAGGACAAGGGGGGGAGAATATTCAAACCTTTGGGGCCAATGGGGAAAATTCAAATGTCAAAGGGGGAACCCATCAAAACTGTCAACTACCTTTCTTGTCTTATTTACCCAATCATTTATTACTGCCAGAATTTGGTTGAGTTAGTTATTGCATGGGATGGACAAGGCATGACAACCCAAATTTGAATTTAAGAAGCCATCAGTTTTTGGGAAATGCATTTTGACTCCTTGGGCAAGCAAAAACCCAAAAAACGTAGGCCATTCTGCCATGCTTTCATGTTTTCATGTTTTCCTCACCATTTTTCCTTCACGTGAGCTCACTCAGGCATCCAGAACTTGCTGTGTGTGTTTTCCTTCTACATTTTTTGTTGTTGGCTTCAATTTCCCATGGATGGGAGGTCGTTTTTGTAATACCAGGGATTAGGTTGGCTTTCCTCACGTTTTTGGAGATGTTGGTGCATTTTTCACTCACGATTTTGCAGCTTCATGCATTTTTACGATGGCTATGAAGTGCTTTTGTTAACTTCTAGTGGCTGGGACCACTGCTGGGGTTTTGGTGTTGTTTCCCCATGCCCACAATGGGGAATTTCGTTGTTTAGTGTTTCCCAATGAGTGGGAGAATAGAGCCACAAAATTTGGGTGTTGTTGAAGTCGTTTTGGCCATGTTAGGGCCATAAATGATTCTGGAATTCGAGTTGCTCAACCCGAGTTGTTTCTACACAGTTTCCATACTCGGTTTTGGTGTCTGTGGTGTTTTTCCCTTAGTCTAGAACTTTCATTGCTATGTGCATATCGTTTGTTGGCCTTTGCACTATCTTTGGGTCTGGGAATTGGGTCTAAGATTGCTTGACAAACCTAGTGTGTGTAGGAGACTTACAGACAGAGCTAGAGGGTTGGATTTCTTCTTTACACCCCTTGAATAGCACTGGAAGGGAAGGCATGTCCCGAGGGATTGCATAGAAGAGAAGGGGATGCTTCCTTGTGTTGGGTGTGTGTGGATTTTTTAGAAGTCAAGCTAAATCTAGTGCAGGTGTCCATAGATCTTGGATTGATCTCACTAGCTTAGCAGCCAACCTTTCCAACTCCCTGTTAGCCTGATAAACCCAACTGTGTTGGCTTGGCTGAGTTTTGTGCATCCTTGGCTACATGTGAGCCTTCTAGTTTTCCATTATTCCTTATGGAATCAAGCCTAGCTCGGGGGTGGCAGTGTTGCTAAGTGATTGATGAACACATTGGCCTATGGTTAGGTGGAACATTGCAGTGACGTACCTGGTTGCGGTACAAGCTTCTTTTAAAGATAAGTATCTCTTGTTTATCTTGTCTCTGTAATTAAATTACTATGAACATGTGAAATGCTTGAATGTGAATATAATGTATTGCTTCCGTTGTTTATTGAATGATATGTTGCATCTATGTATGTTTTTATTTTACTGCATTTTATACCTTATGTTCATGGGGTTTAGTTGCCCGGATTGTTAGCATTATAGTTACGTCCTCTTGCCAGTAGAAGGGTGGGGACGTGATAGTGTGGTATCAAAGCAGTGGTTGCAGCATTGGGACTCTATGGGACAAGTAGGGCATCTCACAGAGGGTATAATTACCTTCTGTGGTCAGCAAGAAAAGAAGCATAGACAGGAAAAATTGGGAGATTTTTCTAAGTATTGAAGTGCCCTTCTTTTGTGCAACAGCTGAGGAAGCCGAAGATGGGCCGCAATGGCGACTGAAAGTCAGGATTCATGCCGATGAACTTCGACTGGGAGGAGCCAATGCACAGCGGACGAACGCCCAGGATATTTCCTCAACGACGGCGTGGGTTCCAAGAAGCGAGTTGCTACACGACGAATGAGAAAAGAGGAGGCAAGCCGATGAGAGAAAATTTTCAAAAAAAAAAAATTATGGAGTCGACAAGTGAAATCCTAATTCCGAGCTGATATAGCATCTGGAAGTGGAAAATATTTCCATAACGGTGGGAAAATGACGAAGATAGAGCTGATGAGATGTTGCGGCGGCTAGAATATGAAGAATCTTTCACAACGGTGACCAAAAACTGAAATTCGAGCTGCAAAGGCAGCGGGGAAAGAAAAGAATTGAGCCGCAGTGGTGGTAGAAAGCTGAAGTCTGAGCCGCAACGGTGGCAGATAGGAGATGAAATTCGAGCCGGTACATTGCGACTGGAAAAGGAAGTTTGAGCTGCAACTATAGAGGGCGCAACCAGAAGAAGGAGCTGACACATTGCTGCTGGGAAACAAAGAAGCAGCCGCAACGACGCAAAGAAAAGAGTGGAGTCGTAGCTACGACTAAGAAATAAAGAATAAGACGATATGGTGGTGGCGACGGTGACAAGAAAAGGTAAAGTTGGAGCCACAACACGGTGGGTGGAGAGTGAAGAGTGGAGCCGCTACGGCGAGCCAAAGTAAAAAAAATTCCGCTACAATGGGTAAATGTTGAAAATTTTTCCGATGCAGCAAGTGAAATTTTGAAAATTTTGTTGAAACAAAGAATTTCAATAGGGTTTTTCAGTGGGATTTTAGGGGCTTGAAGAGTGAAAAATGGCAGCCTATTTATGCACCAGATTGGCAAGCCCCCTTGACCCCCATCGTCCCCTTGAGACCATCGTTCTTTGTGAAAAGAAAAATTCTATGATTTGACAAAGTTGTCAATATATGATGATTCCAATACAGGTAAGTAATGTATGATTGATGTGAATGTTTTGCAACTAATGATCATGTTTATTAACACATTTTGCAGAATTATAGTCACCTTTAAAAGGGCAGCATTCCACATAGTGCAGATTAGCAAAGTTGGGTTTTGGTTCAACCATGAGGACCTTCAGCATGAATAATGCACAAGATCTTTATGAGCATGAGGAAGATGTTATGGGAGAAAACATCCATGTGGGAAATGTTGAGATCGAGTCAAATGGGAGAATATTTCAAGAGACTCCCCTAGATTTTGCAGCCACCATGAGAAGCCTAAGGGTAGAGATGCAAAGCTACAAGCCAGATAATGAAAGATTGGTTAAGGCTCAAGAGGAGCAGAATCAGTTGAATGCAGCCATGCTGCAAAGTTTGACCGACATCCAAAGGCAGATGAACTCTGGGGACCGGACAGTAAGACTGGAAGGTAGTAAGAGTGGCACTAGAAGAAGGAAGAGATCTCCTAGTGAGTCATCTGAATGTAAAGAATCCACTGACAGTTCAAGTTCTTCATCTCATGGGAATGAGAGGAAGAGGCGTTACAAGAACCATTCACATGATGAATTTAAGAAGGAAAGGCCTCCTACCTTTAATGGTGAGATAAAGAATGGACAAGAAGCTGAATCTTGGCTTCTTGGGATGAGGAAATATTTCCAAGTCCAAGAATATTCAAGAAATATGAAGGCTAGAGTATCCATCTTCAATTTGACTGGAAGAGCATCCATATGGTGGGAGCACTTCAAGCAAGTAAAGAGGATCAGTGAAAGGAGACTTAAGTGGAAACAGTTCACGAAGTATTTCAAGCAGAAATACCTCTCTGACATGTACTATGACGACAAAATTAAGGAGTTCCATGAGCTGAGATTGGGACAATAGACCATGGAAGAGTATGCAAACAAGTTCTTGGAAATTTTGAGGTATGTTAGGTACATTAAAGATGAAAAAGTGAAGATCCAACGTTTCCTGAGTGGATTGCCTCAGTGTTACAAAGACATAATTGAGTTTTATTAACCTAGAACTCTTGAAGAAGCAATAAGGAAGACTAAGTATTGCTATGCGCAAAGAAAAGGAAAACCTGATTATCATAAGACATGGAAGGACAAGAAGAACAAGAAGTCTGACCAACGGAAGAAAGGTTTTAAACCTTCTAACTTTAGGAATCAATAGAAGCAGCAGTCCCAAGTTAAGAAGCATTCAACTAGAGTGGTGGGAGAAAATCTCGGAGAACCACAACAGAATAGAGGACCACTCCAATGTTGGAAATGTGGAGGACCCCACAGGCGCAAGAATTGTCCACTTGAGAATGAGAATGGAAGGCTAGCTTACAACATTCAAGAGGCATAAACGGTGGGCCAAGTAGTAAGAGTCGTCCCTAGGATTTATGCAGCACTAGAGGACCGCCATGCAGATCACCAGTCAACTGTGGTTGAAGTTGCAGGTAAGATTATCGAGCAATCTGTTTCTATTTTGATTGAACCTAGTTCTACTCGCACTTACATTATTCCTAGAGTAGTGGATATTTGTGCTTTAAAGAAAGTAAAGCATAGCAAATCTTGGTTAGTTCAGCTAGACACTAGAACTAAGAGGAAGGTTAGTGAAGTGGTAGAGAAATGTCCACTGGTTATGAGTGGATTGGTCACTTGTGTAGATCTGAATGTTCTACCACTTGGTTCCTATGATGTTCTCATCGGAATGGATCGGTTAGAAGCTCATTGAGTAAATCTTGACTGTTATAATAAGAATTTTAAATGCATGGATGAAGAAGGGAACCCAAGAATTGTGAAAGGCATTCCAAAGCTGGTTTCAGTAAGTCAAGTTTCAGCCATGCAGTTGAAGAAGTTTTGTAGGAAAGGTTGTCAGTTGTATGCGGCTCACATTTTGTAGGCAATAGAGGATGAAACTCCTAGGTTTGAGGACTTTCATGTGTTGTAGGAATTTGAGGATGTGTTTCCTGATGAGATTCCAGGGCTTCCTCCAAAGAGAGATTGATTTCACAATTGAAATTGTTCTAGGAGTAGCACCAGTTTC
Source organism: Pseudotsuga menziesii (assembly GCA_001517045.1). NCBI lineage: Eukaryota > Viridiplantae > Streptophyta > Pinopsida > Pinales > Pinaceae > Pseudotsuga > Pseudotsuga menziesii. The sequence goes on along the minus strand of LPNX011073520.1, from coordinate 318,655 downwards.
CAAGACACCCTATAGGATGAGCACACCAGAAATGCTAGAGCTGAAGATGCAACTGCAAGAGTTGTTGGAGAAGAAGTATATTAGGCCGAGTGTGTCTCCTTGGGGAGCACCAGTTCTATTGGTGCAGAAGAAAGATGGTACACTCAGGTTGTGTATTCATTATAGACAGTTGAAAAAAGTCATGGTGAAGAATAAATACCATTTTCCTAGGATTGATGACCTCTTTGATCAAATGAGGGGAGAAAAGGTATTTTCAAAGATTGACTTGAGGTCCGATTACCATCAGGTAAGAATCAAGGATGAAGACATTCATAAGACAACCTTCAAGACAAGGTATGGGCATTATGAGTTTGTAGTGGTACCATTTGGTCTCACAAATGCACCAGCTACATTTATGTGCCTTATGAATAGTGTATTCAGCAGGTATTTGGACAAGTTTGTTCTTTTTTTCCTTGACAACATTCTTATTTATTCTAAGAATGAGGAAGAACATGAAGAGCATCTGAGATTGGCATTGCAATTGCTTAGGGAGAATCAGTTGTATGCAAAGTTGAGCAAGTGTGACTTATATAGAGATAGGATTCATTATTTGGGTCACATTATCTCAGATGAGGGTATATATGTAGACCCTAACAATATTGAGGCCATTATGAATTAGCCTACTTTGAGAAATGTGACAGATGTAAGATCTTTTATGGGAATTGCAGGATACTATAGGAGATTCATTGAAGGATTCTCCAAGGTTGCACATCCAGTCACTTCTTTTCAAACGAAGGGAATAAAGTTTGAATGGACACCGAGGTGTGAAGAAAGATTCCAACAATTGAAGAATCTTCTCACAAGTGCGCCAGTCTTGAATATTGCAAACCCATAAAAGGATTTTGTGGTGTGTACTGATGCATGTGGACAAGGACTTGGAGGAGTCCTTATGCAAGACAACCACGTGATATGTTATGAGTCAAGAAAGCTGAAGGAGCATGAGAAGAACTACGCTACTCATGATCTAGAACTTGCAGCCATAGTACATGCTCTCAAGATGTGGAGGCATTACTTGATGGGCAGAAGATTTGAGCTAAGGACAGAACATTTTGGTCGGAAGTACTTGTTTGATCAGCCAACATTAATTGCTAGGAAAGCTAGGTGGTTGGAGTTTTTATGTGAGTTAGATTTCTAAATCAAGCACATAAAAGGAAAATAGAATAAGGTAGTTGATGCACTCAGAAGGAAGGTGCAAGAAATGCCTGTGGCATCCATTAGGTTTTTCCAGTCGGAGTTGAGGCAGCAGATTGTTAATCATACTGTTGGAGATCAGTTGTATGAGCAGGTAAAAGACAAATTGCAGTAGCAAGGTCTTGAGAAGAGATATGAGGGATTAAAATTGGAAGAAGATGCACTTCTTACTTATGAAGGCAGAGTCTATATTCCAAATGTAGCAGATTTGAGGAGAATGGTTATGGACGAGATCCACCGAGCTTCATATTCTGGTCACCCAGGATATCAGAAGACAATTGCTACAGCTAGAAAGCAGTATTTTTGTCCAAGAATGAAAAAGTACATGGCTGAATATATTTCAAGGTGCATGAAATGTCAGCAGGTAAAGGTTGAGCATCAACACCCAGCAGGTTTGTTGCAGCCTTTGTCAGTTCCAGAATGGAAATGGGAAGTTATTTCCGTGGATTTTATTACAGGATTGCCAATGACTTGGAGATAACATGATTCCATCATGGTTGTGTTGTACAAGTTGAAAAATGAAACACATTTTATATCGGTTAAGTCTATTGGCATAAGACTGATGACATTGCAAAAATCTTCATGAAGGAGATTTTCAAATTGCATGGATTGCCTAAAGCAATAGTCTCTAAGAGAGATGTCAAGTTCACTTCCAATTTTTGGAAGGGGTTATTTGCAGATTTGGGTACAAAGTTGAACTTCAGCACTGCCTACCATCCTCAAACTGATGGGCAGACAAAGAGAGAAAATCAAGTGCTTGAATACATGCTTCGCATGCATGTGATGGACAAACCAACCAAGTGGGAAGATTACTTACACTTGGCAGAGTTTGCATATAACAATGGACAATAAGCATCATTGGGGATGAGTTCGTATGAAGCTTTGTATGGCAAAAGGTGTAGGACACCAGTGACATGGGATAATCCAGTGAACAAGGTTGTGCTTGGGCCAGAATTTCTCAAGGAAATGGAGCAAGAGGTTGTAAAGACTAGGAAGAATCTGAAAGTATCCCATGATAGACAGAAAAGTTATGCAGATAAGCATAGGGTGAAGAGAGAGTTCCGTGTTGGGGATCATGTTTAACTCAGAGTGAGGGAAAAGAAGAGTTCCTTGAAGCTTGGAAGTTGTGCCAAGTTGTCACCTAGATATTGTGGACCATTTGAAGTGCTTGAAAGAATAGGGCTAGTTGCATATAGACTTGCATTTCCTACTAGCACTAGAGCTCATGATGTTTTTCATGTTTATTTGCTTAAGAAATATGTACATGATCCTAACCATGTGATAAATTAGGATGTGATTTAGGTGGAACCCGAGGGAGAGTTCTGAATCAAGCCAATGCGCATCCTCGACTGGAAAGTCATAATGCTCTGCAACTGAGCAATATGGAAGGTAAAGGTGCAATGGGAACACTACGGTCCTGAAGAGGCTACATGAGAGCTAGAGGATGCCATGCGATTGGCAAATCCATTTTTGTTTAATTCTGCGGAACACTGAGGCGATGCCAGTGTAGCATTTTGTTCAAATTTTGTAAAGCACTGAGGACAGTGCTATTGAAGGGGGAGGGGAATGTAACACCCTAATTTTGACCCCATTTGCATTAAATGTATATGATGTATATATTGTAATTAATCGTGGTGTGGAGCTAAAGGAAAAATCCCCACCATCAATTTAGTGTTTATGTTTCGGTGATTAAAATCGTTGCCGATGGTATTTTGTGCTAAGAGACACATTATAATTTTGAATCATCATCTAAATGTGCAATTAATTAAAACCCACAACCAGCTATGTCAATGCAACAATAATGAGAAGGGGTTTGATTTCCTAGGATCCCCGGTCTTTAGAGGGTAAAGAGGCCCTTGAACTCTAAGACATATGGAAGCTCGTAATGATTCTAGGTCTAAGGTAAGGTGGAATGACCCAGCCTAATGGCCAATGGGGAAAAGTCAAATGTCAAAGGGGGAACCCATCAAAACTGTCAACTACCTTTCTTGTCTTATTTACCCAATAATTTATTACTGCCAGAAGTTGGTTGAGTTGGTTATTGCATTGGATGGGCAAGGTATGATGACCCAAATTCGAATTTGATAAGCCATTAGTTTTTGGGAAACACGTTTTGACTCCTTGGGCAAGAAAAAACCCAAAAACGTAGGCCATTCTGCCATGCTTTCACGTTTTCATGTTTTCCTCACCATTTTTCCTTCACGTGAGCTCTCTAAGGCATCCAAAACTTGCTGTGTGTGTTTTCCTTCCACGTTTTTGTTTGTTGGCTTCAATTTCCCATGGATGGGAGGTCATTTTTGTAATGCCAAGGATTGGGTTGTTTTTCTTGACGTTTTTGGAGCTGCTGGTGCATTTTCCACTCATGATTTTGTAGCTTGATGTGTTTTTACAATGGCTATGAAGTGTTTTTGTTAACTTTTAGTGGTTGGGATCTTTGTGTTGGTTGTGGAGCCTAATCTTCCAAATCCAGATATATTATCCAGTCGTGTTTGTAAGCTAGGTGTACTGTACACTCATTCCCCCTTCCTTGGGGTTCGGGGGTAGCGCCCCCAAGAAATGGGGGTTGGGGGGTAGAGCCCCCGAGAATTTTTTTTGGGATGTGTGTTGGCCAACAGTTTTGCGGACCCATGGTATTGGGTTAACCCTAGAATTTTCCCATTGTATTTCCCCTATAAAAGAAAGCATTGTAAAATGACTGAGTATGGTATTGTATTGTATTGGAAGAGAGACTGTGAGAGTGTGAAGAGGAAGTGCAGTGGTTTTGCTGGAGGGTGTATCCCTTCATCTTTCTGGACTGTAATAAAAGGACTGAAAATTTCTTTATGGACATAGCCCATCATTTGGGTGAACCACGTTATATCTGTGTCTCTCTGTAATGTTTTGATGTGTTTTACATCTTGTTTATTGATTTAACTGTGTATCTGTTATTGCTCTTTGGTCCTATTTTCTAACACTCTGCTGGGCATTTTGGTGTTGTTTCCCCATGCCCACGGTGGAAAATTTCGTTGTTTAGTGTTTCCCAACGAGTGGGAGAACAGAGCCATGAAATTGGGGTGCTGTTGAGGTTGTTTTGGCCACGTTACGACCATAAACGACTCTGGAATTTGAGTTTCTCAACCTGAGTTGTTTCTACCCAGTTGCCATACCCAATTTTGGTCTCTATGGTGTTTTTCCCTTAGTCAAGAACTTTCATTATTGTGTGCATATCATTTTTTGGCCTTTGCACTGTCTTTGGGGCTGGGAATGGGGTCTGAGCTTACTTGACAAACCTAGTGTGTCCAGGAGCCTCACAGATAGAGCTAGAGGGCTGGATTTCTTCTTTACACCCCTGAATAGCACTGGAAGGGAAGGCATGGCCCGAGGGACTGAAAAGCAGAGAAGGAGATTCTTCCTTGTGTTGGGTGTGTGTGGATGTTTTAGAAGTCAAGCTAGTTCTGGTGCAGGTGTCCATAGCTCTTGGATTGAGATCACTAGCTTAGTAGCGAACCTTTCTAGTTCCATGTTAGCCTGATAAACCCAATTATGTTGGCTTGACTAAGTTTTGTGCATCCTTGGCTACGTGTGAGCCTGCTAGTTTCCCCTTATTCCTTTTGGAATCATGCCCAGCTCAGGGGTGGGAGTGTTGCTGAGTGATTGATGAGCATACTAGCCTATGGTTGGGTGGAATGTTGCAATGATGTAGTTGGTTGTGGGACAAGCTTCTATTAAAGATAAATATCTCTTGTTTATCTAGTCTCTGCAATTAAATTACTATGAACATGTGAAATGCTTGAATGTGAATATCATGTATCGCTTCCACTGTTTATTAAATGATATGTTGCATTTATGCACGTTTTTATTTTACTGCATTTTATACCTTATGTTCACGAGGCTTATTTTCCCATATTGTTAGCAATATAGTTGCGTCCTCTCGCCGGTAAAAAGGTGGGGACGTGATAGGGATGGGGTTACCTATGGATGTGAGAGAGAGAGAGAGAGAGTAAAAGGTGTGTTACAAGTTTAGGAGTTGGGGGGGTTAGATTCATGTGGGGGTGTCTAGGTGTAGTATAGGGGATGTAGTAGGGGGATGGGGGTTAGAGGTAGTTCGATTGATTGGGGAATGATATAAGGGAGGAGGGTGTTAGTAGTAAGGGGAGACATGTGGATGTGTGTGGGGGTGTTTAGGTGTTGTAGGTTATAGGTTAGGGGGTGTTAGTGGTAAGGGGAGACATAGGGATGTGTGTGTGTCTGAGACAAAGATA
>LPNX011073520.1:246813-311788 GCA_001517045.1 Pseudotsuga menziesii | reverse complement strand
TAAAATAATAAAAGTATTGGTATAATTGACAAAAAAAACACTCATTGTAGTATTTAAAAACATGCGTGCGTTGTGCTTCACTAAAACCCCCTCCCATTTTGCTTCACTAAAACGCGCTCCCGTTTTGCTTCAATAAAACACGCTCCCATTTTGCTTCAATAAAACGTGCTCCCGTTTTGTTTAAATTCAAAAATTTATTCCCTTCAAGTGATAAGGCCAAGCCTCCACCCATGCTTCCATGGAATTATTATGCCTATGTGTCTCCTTCATACTTTGCTTCGGATTCAACATGCCTATGACTTAGAGTATGATAAACCATGGTTAATTCAACATTATATCCAAATTTTCAATATGCTCGTGTTTATCCGTTCATCTGATTATGCTACACACCTCTGTTTTTTATGAGATTTTAGAAACAGATATGGTTTTTTTTGTAGATTCCAAATATGTAAATTTGATCAAGAATACATAATTTTTTCTATTTTTTTCTTATTTATCTTTTGTCATCACTCCTCAACTCAAAAAACACACTGTTAGTGTTTTGTCCATATCTCTTTCGTTTCTCAACCATTTAAAAAAAAATTGTATGGTGCACTAAAAAACACCAACCTCTACATGCTATAAAAAACCCATTTCCAAATAATTGCATTAAGACATTCAAATGCTACACCCACAATTGACGTACTGTTTTTGAGGTTTGATCTCTTAGATAATTAAAATATATATATATATATATATATTATTTTTATTATTGGAAAAATAGTTGTGCACTAGTACTATATGTTCTCAATATGTATACCCGTTTTCGTAAGTTTATTCCATCATTTAGTCACTCAGACGTTGCACCCACAAAAACATATACCTTATAATTTGTCCCAAAAAATAAAAAGTGCATGTTAAAAAATATCCAACTTTAGATAGTTAACAATGTTTTCAATAGAAATAAATTATATATTTGGAAAGTTCATTCAATTTCCTACATTTCTTGTTTTGTACTCATCGCAAGATTCATTGTGTAAGTGTCACAAAATATCCATGCAAGTTGATGGATGTCTATTTTTTCAGTTTTTTATTGCATCTAACGCGCCAAAAGAGACCCTCAACTTTGTGCACTCACCCCTAAATTAGTGACAAAAAATGAGAGATGCAAAACTAGGCATTAAAAAGGATGCAACACATGGCGTTGATATGGTAGAAAAATAAGATGTTACTTTGGATGCAAAACATGACGCTACATAGGAAGCAAAATATGGTGCAACAATAAAAGCAATATTTCGCGTCATTTTGGTAGCAGAACACAGTGCAAAAAAGGAAGCAAAAATTGGTGCTAATTTGGAAGCAAAAATCAGCACATATTTGAAAGTAAAACATGGTGCAAAATGGGATGCTAAAGTGGTAGAAAAAATGGATGCAATATTGGATGCTAATTTTGATGCTAACATGGTGCTATTAAGGATGCACATATGGCGCTAACGAGGATGTCATTTAAGAAGAAAATGCAAACACTCGGTAGGAAGTAAAATAGGACGTTATTTAGGAAGCGAACCTCGACGTTGTTTAGGAAGCAAAGTTGGACGCTATTCTGGAAGCAAAAAAATAGATGTTATTTTGGAAGTCATAAAGGATGATATCTAGGAAGCAAAAGAAGACGTTTTTTGAGACGCTTTAATTTTTGTCTATGACGCATCCCATTTAGCGTCTAGTTTGACCACTCAATGTAAAAGAAAAATTACACTAAAAAGGGACGTTGAATGGGACACTAATTCCAGGATTTGTTGTAGTGAATTCAAGGTTTATTGGGTCATCTGATTGGTTTGTTTCACTCCTTTGTTTGGTTGGTTCATTGGTATTTGTCATTATGGTAGAGGTAATGTATCTGCAATAACAAATTTGTTCCATTTCAATTCGTTTGCAATTCTTTTTAATTTTATATTTTATTTGAAAAATAATGAAAAACATTAAAAAAAAAAAACAAAATGCAAATGCCAATCCATTTACCTTATTCCAATGGTCGTGGGTGTTGTGTTGGGGTGCTTGGCCACTTATTTTGGGCTCTGTGGGTGTCTTTTTGGACTTCGTGGGTGTTGTTTTTGGGTAGCTTGCGCGCTCATTGGTTGTGAGTGGAATAAATTGTCCACTGTTTGTTTTTATTTTTAAACACAGGGACACACACGTGTGTTTAACATGTATGCACTAAAACAGGTGTGTGCATCCAAACACGTGTGCACGCAAATACATGCATGTGCATGCTCAGGGGCGCGTGCGCACTCCTATTGTCCACATCAGCAAGCCGACGTGGAGGTTCATCATTTCCGAAGCAGGAACATGTGCACATGTCCAAGTGTGATTGTGCGTTCCTGTTTTTTTCGATAGCACGATCTCATTGCATCATAATTGGGTAGCAGCTTCTTGCGGGCACCTTCCATCAAGTTTCAATTTTTTTTATATTTGGGTCCACAATGCAACTTCATAACTATTGAAATAATACGGGCACACAATTCTACATGGATAAGGTTTGAATAGTCATGCACCTATGTATTTGTTGAAACTAGGGGCCATACTATTATAAGAATATGGGGATTCTAATATGCAAGGTAGATAGTATGGAACTACAGTAAGTGAGTGCATGATACTCGAAAGAATTATATTTAATAAGGTTACATTATTTAACTATGTTTTTTTGTGCATTGAAAAAATAATTACACTTTAGTTTTGTATATATATTTTTAGTTTTTGTTGCATAATTTTTTTATTAAAATAGATACATTTAGTTTTCTCAATTATACATGTACAATGAAATTCTAATTACTTTTCATTACATCTATCTTTGTCAATACTTTTACATTATCTAATTGCGCCAAAGAGGCCCATTCTAGGGGGAGTTGTGTAACTCCTTCCGTGCTCACCCTACAGGACACATTTCCTTTATAAAAAATAATAAAATATTATAAAAAATAACATGTAGACTCAAATTATATTTAAAATATTTAGAACGGCATATATAATAAAATAAAATATCATAAAAATATTTTATAATAATAAAATATTATAAAAAATAACATGTAGGTTCAAATTATATTTAAAATATTTAGAACGGCATATATATAAAACTAAACAAATTACATAAATTAAAACCATAAACATTGCATTACACACTTCCTCAACATTTCCACTCTAAAAAAAGGTTTGCAGCTTGAGAAATTTGATCCCTCTGGACACTTGGTAGATCCCGATGGATGTATGCTAGTACATAGTTGTTTACATATTGTCACACTTTTCCTCATTTAACCTTTATAACATCCCCTTAAACTTTGCAATTTCCACTACTTCAATTATATCTTACCTACAACTATTCTACCTAACCTCCTTTTTAAAGTGTTCTTTTACCTTTTTATTTCACTTTCAAATGCAATTGCTAATTTTAAACCATTGCCCTTTTTATATAACTAAACTCTGACCAACATAGAAAGGTAAATAAAACCATAATCACAACTACAATTTGCACGATCCACTAAATAAACCCATAATCACAACTACAATTTGCAGATGGTGTATGGTAAGATAAAACACATAATTTTTCATGTTGTATACCTTCACAAGTTCACGCTTTAATTGACGCCGAACTCTTTTCTCCACCGAGTAGATGCAATCGTCCTTCTCTCAAAACAAAAGAAGAAGTCATCCTTGTCTTCCGTGAAATCGTCTCTCTTAAAACAAGAAGTCATCCACCGAGTAGATGCATCATGCAATCGTCCTTCTCTTAAAACAAGAAGTCATCCTTATCTTCTTGATCGTAGTGCATGATGTTTAAGGTTCTTTTACTCATCCACAGCCTACATGTTCGCTTTATATCCTCATTTTGTTGCCGGCCTTGTTTTCACACAACAGTCTATGCTATCCTCGCGCTCCCTCACTTATAATTACATCTTAGTTACTAATAAAATATGCTAAATTATCCCATTTCATTTTCTTTTGTGGTCAAAGAGTGAGAGTTCTGTGTAGAATAAAACATTATACCGTGAAATTGCAAAACACCATTCATAAAATTATAAAACTTTGGAATACATTTAAGCGTTAGTTGGCATGAGCAACAACTGCAGAAGTAGGATTGCCACAATATTTCCTAAAATTATAGAAACTTCAGAAAACTATACATAAAATTATTAAGACTTTGGCATACATTTAAAATTATGATTTATGGTAAGACTGTCTTTTCTTTGTAAGACCATCTTGAGTCATTGAGGGGTTTTAATATCGCAAGAGGGGTTTTAAATGGGTTTTTTTAATATCTCAAGAGCATATGGGATCTTTCTTTTTGACATGTTATTAATTCTTGTGAGTATCTCAGTTCTTTCAATTTCGTGGTAATGTTCGAGTGTTCCGTAATTGCTGATTCGCTGTGTTATTTTATTTTTTAAGCAAATTCGCACTTGGTAGACTATAACAGCACGGATTGATTTGATCTTTTGCAGATTTTTGTAGATTCTTGATATTGTTTGAGGAGAGAATGCCGTAGTTATGTTTTTTTTTTCAATAACGAATAGTGTTATGAAAAGCTTTTTAGAGAAGAACAAATGCGATCTATCAAATTGAATCACGAAGCGCTATAGTAATCCAGTTCTATAGATCCAAAGCACGGTCACAGTGCAGTAATTAGAACCCAAATATTATTTATTCCTATACTAGGCTGCATGTTCAATAGAAACCAGAAATCCCATGCCATGGTAATACTACTAACTGACTGACTGACCCATATTGATTCGGGCTAATTATCAATAGCAATCCAATCAATCAGGTTACGCCAAAAGAGCTTGAGCTTGTTTTTCATATTTGAAGCCGTTAGACTTTGAAGTGTCTGCAGACCATACAAAGATGCCTTCTAACTTGCCCTTCTGCTTCAGCGTCTTGCACGCCTGAAAGAAGCCATGGTGGGGCAAGAGACCTGTAGCACCACTCTCTGTATTGAAACTAACGAGTACTCTCGCTCCCTTGTACAGAGATGCCTGAGTATTGTAGTGTTGGATGAACTGTGAAACCGTGGTGCCGGCATCGTAGGCATAGAATTGGAAGTTAACGTAGTCTATGACATGCCCGTATTTGCTCCATAACGCTCTGTAATGCGACTGAACGGCGCCTCCGTCGTCGAAGGGAGCAATGGACGCGAAGGAGATGGCTTTGCTCTGCTTTAACTTGGTGATCAACTGCCCGATGCACTCTACAAACGTGTTAGCGTCCGCCTCAAAATGCTCGTAGTCGATGTCGATGCCGTCCAGATGGTATTGTTTGATTATCTTCGACAGCGACGAGACTGCGTTGTTTACCCACGAAGACACTGACGATGGCTTGAATTGCACGGGGTGACCGTTGCCTACGCTATCTCCGCCTAAGCTTAGAGCGACCTTTACGTTGTTGTGTCGAGCCTTTATGGCCTGCACGGCCTGGGGAGTCAGGCTGCCGGTGTCCCAGAAGATGTTGAACTTTCCGTTTGTGGGAGAAGGGGAGCCGGATCCGGTAGTGTAGTCGATGGCGAATGAGAGAATGAAGTGGACCTCCACCGCCGGATTGATGGGCACGTCTGACAATTTCACGCCGTTGCCCATGGCGCCTATGTATTCCCTGAACAGATTGCCATTGGCACCTACACACGGACACAAACAACACAATGTTATATTACGCCTCGGCGTCTTCCTAAACAAAACAAAAATGTTTAAGCAAATTCATGCGACTGTATCTGGATTCGAAAGGCGCACCCATACCCATAGCGATTGGGAGCAGATTAAACAGCAAAATAACGATGGCGAAAAGTTTGCGTATCTCCATGGAGGCCATTACAACTCGCAGCAGCTGGACTGGATTGACTGATATTGCGAACACCTGAAGAAATACAACATTGACTGATATTATGGTATCATAATGAAGTCCCTTTATATAGACTCTTCAAAGATTCATCGTGTTTGTGTTAGGAATAGTTGATTCGATAAAACCATAGTTGGTGATTTGATTTGACGAAACTCTGATTATAGTAATTAAAAACAAATTGTTGCGCAGGTAAGTACAGGGAATCTGGGATTGGTGGAATGACTAACGAGATGGGACTGGATAAGCTTCGGGAAAATTCTAGAATACAGTACAGAGATAGGTGGCATGAGTTCCTCCATGCATGCCATACTTGTTGTAGAGGTCATCTTCCCCAGTTTTATTCGCTGTCTTATATCATGTCAATTTTGTGTTTATATCAAGGCCATACATGGAGAGGCCTGTCATATATGGATGGAATTTGACGGGTAAATGCCCGTTATGGGTCAATTTACCCATAACGGGTAATCCCCTGAGAATTTGAGGGGTAATTTCCTGAGAATCTGGTTCCTTATATCTTTTCTACTCATGTCTCATGTCGTATGATAAAAAGTGTAAAACTTAAGGTGAGTAGAGAGATCCCTGATGTCTTATTCCCAGCTTGGAAACCTGTTTAGAAGGGTTGTCATGTATACGATGTCTTTTGATTCTCTTTGAATAACAAGGTCTGGCATTTTTTCTGCTAAAAAAAATCTTTTTTTAGTTAGCTCTTATTTAGAAGAAAAAAAATAACTACTAAATCATAACTAATTCAATTAATTCTTTCAAATGGTCAATTCATGAGGTTTTGCTCTTTTTAGAAAAAACAACTCATGAACTTAGTTATGAGTAATAACTACTACTTTATAACTAATTCAATTAATTTTATTCAAATGGTCAATTCACAGGTTTTGTAAAATTACTTAGCAATTTTGTTTTGTATTATAATTTTAATTGTAATCTACATTTTGGTATTATACTTACTAGAATTTTAATTAATTTAAAAATGTTTATAATGAAGGATTATGTAAGATTTAAAATTGTTTACATTTTTGTTTAAAAATCATTTCTATTAAACCTAGAAAAACTTAATTTTAAATTGTATTGAATATAATAAAAAATATATTTTAAAAATGCAAGACCTATCCACTTAAATTGTATTGAATATAATAAAAAATATATTTTAAAAATGCAAGACCTATCCACATTTAATATAAAGAAAATATAAATAAAATAATTATTAAGTTAATTAATTTTTTCTTTTTAAATCAAATCTTATTTGCAACCAAAAAAATCAATAATAACTACCACTTAGATTAAATGTATAATAACCTTCAAAATTCATAAATATTTTTTAAAGAAAATGACTTGTTTACTTATTAAGTGACTCTGAGTGGTTTTATATATATTTTTTATTTAATATAATTTTAGAAATGTTTATTTCATTTATTTTCGTTTGAACCCTTCAAAAGGCCCTTGCTGGCGAGCATCCAATTGGGAGAAGCGATTATCGAGTCACTAGCTGGACCCTTCATGTGATAGGAGCGTAGTTGTCTCCCAAATATTCCACCTTCTAGAATAAACAACTCACAATTGTGTATGAAGTGTTTAGTGCATTACTATACCAGTGTCATACAAATAAAACAAAATAATAATAAAAAGGAGATGGTATATTATACAACATTATCCCCTCGTAACTTTGAAACAAGAATCTTTCAAAACCCTCCGTGCCTGGGACGCACATTTGTTTTAAAGTTGTACAAAATTGACCTTTTACCAGCATACCGAGACGCAGCAGGGAGGTGAATTTAAGGAGCGTATTATATACTGGACAGACTTTCCCTCAGGAGGGGAGCCTGTTCAATGGAGACCTTTGGATGAGAAATCCGACGGTGTCTATTGGACAGGCTCCCCTCCCAAGGGAAAGTCTGTCTAGTAAATAAGGATTGCCTTGAAGTTAAAATGAATTAAATGCAGATAAAGATTAGATATGTGTCAGATTTTGAAATTGATTTGTATTGATTTTGATATTTAAAATAATTTTAACTTTAATTTTAATAATAATTATAATTATTATCTTAATTTTTTTAAATTTGAAATGATTAAAATAATAATTATAAGTAATATGGATTAAGAAATTTAAAAAAATTATGATAATAATTATAAATAATTGCAGTCTGGATCAAGATCTATTTTTTAGACTCAAAGACCCCATAAGAACTTAACAATTTTAAAAACATTGATTTGGAATTTTGTAAATTAAGATTATGATAATAATTATAAATAATTTTTAATATTTTAAACATATTAAAATAATATAATTATTATCTTAATTTTTTTAAATTTAAAATGATTATTGTAATAATTATAAGTAATTTACTTTAAGAAATTTTAAAAGATTATGAAAATAATTATAAGTAATCACAACATTTTAAATATGTGAAGATTTGGAATTTTGTAAGTCAAGATCATGATTATAATTATAAGTAATTTTAATATTTTAAACATATTAAGATTTAGTTTTTTTTTTTAATTTGGTTAAAATTTTAAAAGAATTAGTGAACTAGTAGATAATAATTATTGAGATTTTACAATAAATAAGTGAATATCATAAATTAATTTATACATTTAAAAATACAATTTTAAGAAATAAAAATTTCAATTTGACTCAAATTTATATAATGGAATCATAATAGTCCAAAAAAAATCCAAATCTTATATGTTTAGACTACTTTAAATAAATACCTCATAAAAATTTCCCTTTATATTATTTAAATTGAAATTATCATAATAAATATATAGTAAATAATTATGTCATAAGGCATTTTCATTAGTCTAATTATCTTGGGTAATTTGACTTAAGCACTTGCAAGATCGTCGATTTTGTTAGATGATGGTTGGAGTATTTCGATTTTGTTAGATGATGGTTGGAGTATTTCCCTCGGTCGATCTAAGGGTTGTGGCCTACCTACAACCGACCTCATCGAGTTGTTCAATTAGCTTGATCACTTTGTGTGCATTCGACCTGGTTTTCTAACCACTGTTTTGGAACCCTCTATAGTGCTACAGAATCCTCCCTCGGTCCATGTGAAACCCTTGGTCATTTAAGGTTATTGATGGGATCTACATTGAAATTGCACTTCCCATGGTTATTGAATTGATCGACCCTTTGTCTTGGCCCTACCTTCCTTTGTGCCACCACATCCCATCTACCATCTTATTATATGTATGCACTATGCCTAAGCTACCCTCGTCAACTCATTTTTCCTATATATTGTGTGAACCTATCATTGTCTTGTGTCCTGGTATTCACTTCTGGAATTTAGCCTCAAACTTCTTGAAACAATCATAAAGTCTTCAATATCTCCAAGTCTCTACGATACTAAAACCTTCTCCAACATCAAAAGCTTCATCTTTGTTCAAAATTTTCAATTTGAAATCCATCCTATTGTGGGTTTTTCATATCAATCCCGGAATTCAATTTCTTGACCTTTCGAAACTCATGATGAATCAAATCATCAACCTGTGAAATGAATGACCTTTGCAATTTTTTGTAGAGGGAATATGGTCTAAAACCCCAAGGCAAAGAGGTTATAATTTCCACACAAAGGAGCACCCATGCAATGATTATAAGTATTCCAAGTGTTTATGACAATGTATAGTTCCTATGTTGTCTTAGTTTCAACTCAACATTGTAAAGTAAAACAATCATAATGCATTAAATATGAACATATTTTCAAACCCTGTGAGATTTCCACATTTTGCATAGAAATTTTGGAAGATGGTCCAAGCATCTTATAAGGTCCTTCCAATGTTGTTTCAATTTCACCATATAAGCCTTGAGAGGAAAAACAATTACTAATAATTTGAATAATTTTTGGAACCCCATGAGATATGTACATCTTCCCCGAGCACAATATTTGTAACATCTCAATGGGGAACTTGAAAAACGATGTTGCATAAAGACCTTCCATTTTGAATGCATTATGGTAATATGAAGCTATGCTACATGGGATAAGTAGGAATGTTTTTTACCCCACTGGAAAACCATGATTATCATTTTATTGTTGAACCATATTTAGAAACTTGCAACATTCTCAGACATTGTGATGTTCTTGCATATAATTTATATGTCACAAACCCAATACCCTCTATCTCAAGTTGAGGAATAATGAAAAAAAAATTACCTTAAAACTTTACCAAAATACAACCCATATTTTCATAACAATAATTTACAGTTCATACTTAAAGCACAACTTGACATTGGATTTAGTTATGAAACTAATAACATATCCAATTGGTTATTATCATATTCATTTAAGACCAAATAATTTATTATTGTACTATTAGGTATATAAGGAATTATTAACCCAAGTTAATTTGGGTTACCTTCCATAATCCAAGTTCAAACCTATTCCATTAATAACCTTTTAGTCAACCACTACATAAAAGTAGTTTTGATATAAAATAAATCTCCACCAACAAGCATGGATCATTTTAGGGTCTATATATAGCCCATGGGCTATATTAAGGGGGTTACAAAAATTTAGTGGGTTATTTTCTTATATTTGCCCATATTTATTAGAAAATAAATAAATCCAAAATGAATAGCCTCCCATATATCAATGAGGAAAATGAAAAAAAATATATTTTGACCCTAGCAAAACCTCCCTCCAATATATCTTTCACCTCCAATTTCTAGAGAAATTCTACTGAAATCATTCCTTCACCCCCAATTTTTAGTAACGGAGGTTTGCATGGGTTATTTCACCATCAATGTTCCTTGTAATTTAGGCATACAGTTGCATTCTCCTGTATTTTTAGTCAATTTCATGTCATACCTTATTTGAGCCTTTGATTTCCATTATTGGAGTGAAAATGAGAGGCTATTTTGTTCTATATAAAGGCTACAGTGATTCATGGTTCACCCACATCGGATTGTGCTTGTAGGGTGAAGGTTTTGGTTGATGCAATTCCACTTTTCATTCTTAGTTTTCACAACATTTTAATCTTCTCATAACATATCCATTGATGAAAGATCAAGCCTTGATGTGGCTTGCCACCAGGCATGGAATTTCAAATCTACCTTGCCTGTCAAATGACAATTTAATGATGGTTTTGGATTTTCCATGCCTTTCACTTTACGTTTTATGTCTATTCATAAATGCCAAAAAAATTTATATGTATATCAATTAGAAGATCTTTTAAAATCTTTGAAATTCAGCTTATCCTTGACTAGAGATCTTACCAAGTGGAGGAACTTCTCCTCATCTAAAGTTTCAGGCTATTGTAGTGAAACCGATGCCCTTGCCGCGATCAAGATGTTTGCTAAAAAGATATCCAACTTCCACCTGCCTTGTTTTTATACCCAGATCTTTAAAAATCCAAAAAAACTCAAATGGATGAGTGAAATAGAGGTTTCACTGTAGATTTTGCAGTTTTAAAACCCCATTATACGTCGCCCAACATATTCTAAAATGTGGGGCTTAGTCTATGAAGAGAATTGGACTTTGTGTCATAGTTGTCAATTGCAAGATATTTGACAGACTTTCCATATATTCTTTACTATAAAGTTACACATTGAAGAGAATGAAAAATCAGGATCCTAGGGCGTGAAAACCCCAACATTAAAAGGGGAAAGTGGTTTTCCATATTTAACACACCTAAAGATAATGAGATGGGTTGATTAGGATTCTATTAAATCCATGTTTAAACCCAAGCTAGAAGCCAGATTACAAAAAAACTACAAAAACTAAACTCATATAATAAATTGTTGTCAATGCTATAGTATTCATTTCTATACATAAACTCGCAAAAAACATACATCAACTTACAGTATGATTGGGATTCATTCACAACAAACTATATTGATGCATGTTGTTAGGATTATTAATCCTCCCTTGTCCAATTTGGTCATATGTCTAAATTAGGAGTCATGTCTAAATCGGGAGTCCATACAGTCTATTTTTAGTCACTAGCACCATTGGGTCCACTTGGCCTAATTGGGGCACATGTTTCAGTTACTAAATTGTGGGGAACACTAATTGAGGCCTACTGCCACTGATTGCACTTGATTGCATCAATTTAGGAGCCTCCTAGACCAATCCCTACAATTTAGGAGCCACTGGGAGTGCCGAAACAAACCAAGGTCAGTTCAATTCAGTTGGTGACTAGTCAAGCTAAGTTAGGAGTCGGTTACATTTAGTTCTAGTCCTCTACATTCAGTTAGCACTAGGTTTGCATGCATGCATTCAGGAGGGGCACATTTCTCACCTACCACAGTCAGTTAGCCTCAGTCAACATTGAATGTAACACTTGAGTTGTGTTTTAGAACTCTGATGAACTCCAGTTATGGTTTAGACAAGGTCCGTTAACTATTGAGTCCTCCAACAGTGATTTAAACAAGGTCTTAGTTACCTACAGTCAAGTAGAGTCTAATCAATTCGAATTTCCTCATGTGGATTCAAATTGCATGTGGCTATTTAAGCCATTTTACTTCATTGTAATTATTATTTAATTACTCTTTGATTAATGAAAAGCATTCACAGCTGCAAGCCATTTTTGCATTGTTTCATTCTTCAATAACTAAGTAAATTGTGTGATCTATCGTGTGAGTTGTGTGTTTGTCCACAGATCTATGTGCTCAATTTAATATGGTATCAGAGCCTCGGTGGACAAGGCACTTCTCCTCCTCAGATCTCCTACTGGATCATTTTTGAGCAAAATTGCTCCTTCCAACTTTGCACCAGAAGCAAAAGGTTTACCACTTAATACCCCAAGTTAAGGAATTGTTGATCAAGCTTGCTTGATCAACTATGCTGGGTGTGATGAAAACCTGAAATGTGTAGGTTGTCGACCTTACAGTGCCCCTTTTGTGTTTTTGCAGGTACTACTTCAAATGGATTCATCAGTTCCTCTTCTCTCCCTATTCTCAAACTATTCAGAATGGAAGAAGAAGATGATTGCATCTCTGATGAGACGAGGTCTCTATGGGGTTTCTATTGGACTTGGTGAAGAGTGTTTTAGTTAGAATGACTGGCTGAATAAATGTGATGCAGCTTTTGGAAGAATAGCACTGGGTCTTTCTCCTAGATTTCGCTACCTTAGTAGATCTATTGAAGACCCAAAGGAACTCTGGACAAGATTGGACAGAACCTTTGGAATGATTGATGAGGATCATAATAGCACTTTGGAGAGAATATCCAGCACCATAAGCATTCTTGATCCAAAATTCTCAGCCTCCACTCTCTCTGGTGAAGTTGTTCAAAATGAAGAAGAAGCAAAATCTTCTACAAAGTCAATTCGAATTGAAGACAGTCTCCTTGCAGTGACTCCTTCTCCTGATGCTCCGGAAGTTCATGAGATCTCTGATATCTCATCTCCTCATATTGTTGAAATAGAAGAATACATTTGAATCTCTGATATTAAAGAAAAACTCTGCTGCACTTCCATGCAAACATTCACCGGTGATTTTCCTTTGAATTCTGTGCAAAATTTGCCAGTAATTGCTTTTGAAAGTGAAGAGAAATTTGATTTTTCTCCCTCTAATGTTGCTGCTGGTGTGAAAATATGTAATACCTTGGATATTTTGGAAGAAATATCAGATTACCAGAGTGAGCCATTCACTCCTCATGATCTAGATCTTCCAGCAAATTCCTACAAGATTGCATGCACCAAAATTCAAAATTTTGAAGAAGAAGAAAGTTGTGCATCCACCGTCTCGGTTAACCATTTATTTGAATCTGATATTAACCTTATTGGATCTGATATGATCTTATTTAGATCTGATATGATATTTCTTGGTTTAATATATCAAATTCATAATCTTTCAGTACTTCTTGTAGCTATTCTCATCAACGGTGTGAAGAAACAAGTAGCGCAAGTCTCCTACAAAACTGCTGCTGGGGATTTGATTTCATTTCACAGTTTTGGATCTATTGTGAACCTATTTAGATCTGATTTACTTTCTGATATGATATTATTTGGTTTATTTTTTAAAATCCAAGAGCTTTCAGTCATGCTTATAGCTACTCTCACCAATTCCGGTGTGCAAAATCAAGTACCGCAATTCTTCCTCAAAATTGTTGCTGGGGATTTGGTGTTAGTTTCCTCTTATGAGGTTGCCAATATTTTATTATGTGATTCATTAGATATTTCAGAATTTATATCAGACTATGGAGCTCAAGCATTCGCTCTCAACAGTCCTAGTGCTTCTCTACCATTTATCACATGCTCATCTCCTCATAGAACTGGTAAAGAGGAAGATTTTCTGCATCTGCCTGGACACTTGCTCCTAACACTTGGGCTTGTTCTTACCACTCATGGTTTGATGTTCATAGCTGCAACATATCAGTTTCTTGAGTGTTCCTCACATGTTCTGATTCCTCAAGAACCTTTTCTCACTTATCAGTTGACTTCCGTTGCTCTACATGGGTTCAGTCTTCATCCGACAGCTGTCTGTATTTTTTATTTAGTTGAGCATATCATTCTTCTTCCAAAGAGGAATATTCCTCCATATATAATTATGGAGAGTTTCACATGCTAGGCCCCAGGATACCTATGCACAGAAGAACCAGATTGATCCTAATTCTACCTACTTAATTAGAGGGGGGGATTTTTTCCCATGTCGTTTTTCCCCTAGCACCGTGTTTTTGAGCAGTTACTTTACTTTACTTGATGTAATGGGTGACCTATGGTCTTAGTTACCAGGGCCCAAAGATTGTCCAAGTTAGCATTCAGGGGGGGTCTTTAGGATTATTAATCCTCCCTTGTCTAATTTGGTCATATGTTTAAATCAGGAGTCATGTCTAAATCGGGAGTCCATCCAATCTATTTTTAGTCACTAGCACCATTGGGTCCACTTGGCCTAATTGGGGGACATGTTTCAGTTACTAAAGTGTGGGGAACACTATTTGAGGCCTATTGCCACTGATTGCACTTGATTTCATTAGTTTAGGAGCCTCCTATACTAATCCCTACAATTTAGGAGCCACTGGAAGTGCTGAAACCAACCAAGGTCAGTTCAGTTCAGTTGGTGACTAGTCAACCTAAGTAAGGAGTCAGTTACATTCAATTCTAGTCCTCTACATTCAGTTAGCATTAGGTTTGCATGGCTGCACTCAGGAGGGGCGCATTTCTCGCCTACCACAGTCAGTTAGCCTCAATCAACACTAAATGTAACACTTGAGTTTTGTTTTAGAACTCCGATGAAATCTGGTTATGGTTTAGACAAGGTCAGTTAACTATTGAGTCCTTCGACAATGATTTAGACAAGGTCTTGTTTACCTACAGTTAAGTAGAGTCTAATCAATTCGAATTTCCTCGTGTGAATTTGAATTGCATGTGGCTATTTAAGCCATTGTACTTCATTGTAATTATTATCTAATTACTCTTTGATTAATGAAAAGCGTTCACAACTGCAAGCCATTTTTGCACTGTTTCATTCTTCAATAACTGAGTAAATTGTGTGATCTATCTTATGAGTTGTGTGTTTGTGTACAGATCTATGTGCTCAATTTAATACATGTCAGTTAATTCCAAATTTCAAATCAAAATGAAAAGATGTACAATACGAATTCATCTTACCCAAGAAAATTATTAGTCGTGAATAGTTGGTCAATGGCACTTTGATCCTTTAAAAATCTAGTCAGTCATGTGATTTGTCAGTAGTATAACCTATGTTGGCAGTGTTGGATCCAGTCGTGTGATTCGTACGGAGGAAAGGGATCAACACTGAAGGCATAGGTAAAGAAAAAATGGTTGCTGGAGCCTGGAGGAATGAGGAGAGAAGCTGGAAATGGGGACTATGCAAGTCGACCAACTATGAAAATAGTTGTTAGCAGAGCAGGTTGTAGCCATTCAATGAATTAATTCACCGACGGTGTACAATATGTACAAGGGAGGATAATCAAGTACAGAACTAACATAACAGGACTAGAAACACAATGACAGGAAGGCACCTGTAAACGATAGAATGGGAACTTGGGAAGGCACCTAGAAACAATATAATGGATACCAAGCCGAGACAAAAAATCCCAAAGGCGAGGGGAG
Organism: Pseudotsuga menziesii; assembly: GCA_001517045.1. NCBI lineage: Eukaryota > Viridiplantae > Streptophyta > Pinopsida > Pinales > Pinaceae > Pseudotsuga > Pseudotsuga menziesii. Next base: position 295,903 of record LPNX011073520.1, on the reverse strand, counting down.
TTTTTTATTATGGGAAATAGTTCCAAAAAGAGTTTGTGTGACAAATCATTTTATCAGGAGAATAGCTCCGATGGAGTAATATGCCCAACTGGGTGGGTAACCATGACTCTTTATCTTAGAAGCAACACCAGATGATGGATAAAGCATAATGGGATGAGAATTTCCTTGTTGGGGAACTAACAACGGGTGGCTGCAACAATATTTTATGCAACACTCAGGCTCCAGATTTGAAAGTGGCGGGAATGGGGGGATAAATATGAAATAGTGTGTACTTTTTTTATTCCTTTTATCCCAGAAGTAACTTTACCTATTAGCAGAGCAAGTTGTAGCCATTTAATGACCAATTATTTTACCGACGGATTACAATATACCATCCCACTTTGGAAATATATCGTGATTTGTGATTAATGCTTCCATTAGTAATCTATGATCAATGCTATGAGTTGTCATCCATAATCTCCATTCTCCGGCGGTCGTGCCCATCCAATGATATATATTATATGATCTACACGGTTCCCACAACAGTGCCCATCCAAGGATACATATTATAGGATATAGGTATTAAATCTCATGATGGGTAACGAAACCCCAGTGAATGTCAAATTGATGGTGTGTAATTTTGCAAGCCAGTAGATGATGACGTGTTAAATTTAAATACAAGTGTCAAATACCTCTTCAAAATGAAAATACATTTTGTAGGCCATTAAATTCCAGGACTACTTGGCACACATGCAATTTATCAAAGAATGCAAACTCGCATCATGTTTTTTATCCAATAATTAACGTGGTATGATTTTTATGCTTTTTATCCACAATTACAATAGATTATTATATTGTAAATTTACCTTTTATCATAGTTTTTAGCATGGATTATTTTTTAGGCCTGCTGAAATCTAGGTCACTCTTGTTTCTTAGGGATCATTCGGTGTTATTAGGATTTTATTCTATCCTAGGAGTGTTGGTTCCATGAAAGTGTTCATATTTTATGTCTTTTATTGTTTATTTTTGGGATTTTTGTAATATAAATGAATCCACATTCATTATAATGGTGGGGCTACAATGGAATGGTTATTATTTTGGATGTCTTCTTGTAGAGTTGTTCAAAGCATTCTGGTAGATTCTTTTATTTATATTGAGAAGTTCGTGTCTGGTATATTTTTTGTTCGTATTTCTAGGTTCATCAACTTTATTTGTGACCTAAATTTGTTGGTTTTGGTACTTATTTTACGATATATTTCTTTTAAGATTCATTCAAAAGTAAAATGTTTTTTGGTGATTTATTTTGATGTGTAATTGCTATTATCATAAAAAAATGGATCTAGTTATGCATGATAAATATATGATTTAGTTGGAGCATGATTGTTGGACCTAGGAAAAGATGAGAAAAGATAACCAGAATAATGCTCATAAAGATGAAGATTCCAGTCATAAGACAAGCATAGACCGCAACAGAAGGAGATGCGACAAAAGATGAATAAAGCAAGTCAAAAAATGGAGTTTGACTTATTTTTGGTAAAGAGTTAGTTAGGCTAAAATATTTCTTTTAGGAACAAAAGAATTATTGTAATTTGGGATGATAGTGCCTATTTTTAGATATAGTGAGATGTGTTAAATTAGAAAGACACCCTGTCGACTGACAGTTGAGATTCAGTCGATGGTTAAATCAAGAAGTGAAAAAGCTTATAAAAGCGTCGATCTAGAATGTGTGCAGACAACCAAGGGAAAAAAGAAATAGTTTTAAAGCCTAAAAGCATCAATCCAAGTTGTGTGTCGATCGACCATTCAGCGAAGAAGAAGAGCAAGAAAAGAGACAAGACCAAAACTAGAGAGCATGAGACGAGAGAAGAATACATGAATTGTAAAGAATATTAAAAGAAGAGTCTGCAACCTGTGTGCACATACCAAAGGTGCTAAACCAGTTCTCATGCCAGATGAAGAGCACCTTTGTGGTTTTTCCTGGATGTGTTTCCACGTTAATCCTTGTGTCTATGTGTCTTTAATCTCTGTGTTTATGTCGAGTGGATATTTGTGTTGAATGAATTAATCTAAATGGATTGAGTTGGTCTATTGTGAATAAACTTATATATGTCACAAATCTAATATTATGATCACATGGAATATTAGTTAATATGTGTTAATGATTTATGTTACATGTTGTTATATATGCCTACGGATCAATATGTTATCTTCTTGATGAATGTATGAGATATAAATCTAGTCTTGGATTTCGGTCAAGCGACCTGGTAATGCTGTAATAAGGAAACCCCCCTCACTAACTACATAAACCTGGCTCTGGAAGTTCCAATAAGATATCTTAGGTGAGACTCCATCTACGTCGGAGGTGTTGCTGACAAATTTCTTCTTTGGCGTGCCAATATCTTAGGTTCTGTTGACGAACAAGGATATGAACCTGGGTCGATAGAGAAGCAAGCCAACAAATGGTTTTGTTGTCGGGACCATGAATCATTGTGATCGAGGATATGTTTTGGTACTTGATGATACCCGATATTCAAGATTGGGTTGATTATAAAGAACTAGATTTCACATGGGAAGAAAATAGAGGATCACGATTGATCTCAATAGAATGGTTGTCAAAGTTAGCGACCCAGAAGAATAATTTTAAGGGCAGAGAACTTACATAGTGGAGTCCTTAGTTGATCCAGTGGTTGAAAAGAGTTAGTGTTGTATTTATTCCTTCTCTTTATCCCCGGATCCAGGTTCAGTCCCTTCTCCTTAGCACAACAAAGCCCAAGATATCACCCTAACGAAGCAGAGCTTAACTGGCACCGCCTGCGACACAAATGTCGTCTCACCCAAGATATCTCAGTTTTATGGGTAGCTTCCAGAACCACGTTTCTATAGTTTGAGTGGAAGGGTGTTTTAGTACTTGCGCCAAGGTTTTCCAACAAATACCAGGAAGGTGGGTTACTTGAATGCATAATATTTCAATACCAAGCTATGATCTACCCTTCCTTATGCTACTGAAGTGAAAAAATAATGAATAGACAACATAAGCATATTAATTACAACACAACAAGTAATCAACACAATAATCAACCAGCCATTCAACATAACATTCACACATATAACTAAGCTACTCAACATTGACACATATACACAACATATAACGTGGAAACCCATTCGGGAAAAAACCATAAGGTGCTCTTCATCTGACATGAGGAAATAGATGCACCTTTTGTATGTGCACAAGACTATAGACTCTGTTCAAGATCTTCTCTCCTATCTTTACAGACTTTTCCTCCCTCTCATGCTCTCATATCTTCTCTCTTTCTCTTTCTACTCTACTCCTACTGGTGATCCACACACATATTAAATCAACTCGACCTTCTCTACTTGTCTGTGCACTCAGCTGCAGAACCACTACTTTGATGCACTTAGTGATCCAGAGTCATTAACCAAAAACTATCTATCTCAATTCTAGCTCAAGTGTCTTTTCCAAGAGTCTAGAGATGACTCAAAATGTTGTATCAGCTAATTAGCTAAAACCATCTAATCCATCCACAGGTTGGGTTCCTTATTTTATATCCCCATTGCAAACTCAATACAGATCCCACACATGCTTCTTACAGACTCAACATTGACTCAATACAGACTCATTATAGACTCCTCTTCAGTCGCTATCCCAACAGACTTACTACCTTCATCCAATAGGTTGTCTTTCCTATTCTAGTAATACATAGCAAAAAGGTGCTATCAACCTAAATTATAAATATGCCTTCACATGTATGGTTTCCGTCAGCTCCAACTGAGCTCGTACCCATGATCACTAAGGACTGTTGCTTTCTGAACGTCATGCCTTACTGTCATTTTCCTGTCGTTACGCTTCTTCACACGCCCTCTTATGTGGATATTCTGCCATGTCATCTTGTATCTCGTTCTATCCTTCTATCATGGCTTACTAATATGGCAGAGCTTCCTCATCCCATGCCTTCTCTTTTCCTACTTCTTCTCTTTCCTTCTTCTGTCGTAGCATACTTCCCTTTTCCTTGATGCTTCTTCCTTTGTCATAGCTCCTTCCTCTTACTCTTTTATGCTCCTTCTCCATACTTAGGAAAAATTCTAGATGAATTATGCCCTACCATCTCAAGGCCCAACAGGCCCCCAACACTCACATGTGGCTCATCCTGAGCGACTCGAACTATTCCTCCACGGTCTGACTTGCGTTGACTTTGATATGAAAATCCTCCACAATTTTCAGCAACTTCTCTTTCTTCGTGCGCACTTCTTCTTTTGCTTTTTGCATGTGCTCCACTAATTCGGAACTGAAGTGTTCTGGCATGACTCTTTCTATAGATGTCTCTACTTTGCGCGTATTCTGGTGTACAGGCTTAATTATGTTCCTTATGTGTTTGACTATATGTTCCACCTTTATTTGAACATATGTTCCTTCTATGTTTGTAGCCTGCTGCAGTCTTTATAATTCTGGTACTACTATCATTTTTGCAAATCCAGACGTCAATAAGGCAGTTTCATTCATCAATAGTACTGAACCTTTTTCAAACTGTTCATTTTTTTTGCTTCTGGATGATTTTACTGCTCAGTGGAGTAGGATGTAGGGGTAGCATGCAAGGGATGAGGGCCTTATTGGTAACACCGATGTTCTTTGTCAGCATTTATGGCTTCAAATTCCATCTCGTGCCAAGTTTTTCCTTCCTCTCTTCAGAATATTCCTCAGCATTATCCCTGAACGGGTATGCAAACATCCAGGGAAGCCTCAGAGCTTGCGGTCGTCACTCAGTCCAGCATCTAGTCAGTGTTTCTCTTTGCGACAGTGCCGGTGAGATCTATCATCCGCCATATTTATTACCTCCTTCCATATGGTTGTGCCAAGTCAACGCGTCTTTGGAATCATCGTCACCTCTTAGATATTCAACAGTTTATAGTGATGATGGTGATGGTGTTGGCCTTCATTTCTCCTTTTCTCAGTTTGAACATTCGTTCATATTGGCAGGTCCTCGCGATGGATACTATGCAATGTGGAAATTAATTCCACAATATTGTTTGTAGGCTTCGGTGGGATATCCTCTAGCATTAGAATTCTTTCCATTGCTTCTTTAGTCGTTCTCAACTCCTTTAAGACAACATTTCTCTTACCGGTATCATAAGGTATTCACATTAGCATATTTTCCAAGATAGCTAGAGACACTTTTGCATGGAGACCTAAAACAATCCAGAAGTGACTCCCATCCTCCAGTGGAACATACCCAACAACATTGCTCTTACTTAGAACAGTCATTACAGTTTCCTCGTGAGGGCCCCCAAGGGCATTAGCATTGTAAAACTTACTAGTCATACTTCTCCACAAGTTTTCGGTCATTCTACGTGTTGCAAACTATTCTGGTTGTGGCATTATAAGGACGTGAGCTGGTAATCGACCATAAGTAGCAGGGTTGTTCCAACAATCAGTCTGTCAAATCCTCACACGCGCCATCATTGCGTAGAATAATGACAACATGAACCATCACGTGGTTTCTTAGTCGAATTTCTTATGTGGAGGTGCCAACTATGCTGCCCCTTTTCATTGTGTCATCATGATACTAATGGAGAACGTGACCGTCAACTTCCCTTGATATCTGTTCGAATTTCCTTGTTGTCAGTGGATTTGATATTTTTTACCTCACAATCCTTCCTCATAATGGTGCCAACACGCCATTGTTTTTAGTGTCACACTTCCCTCATCGTTCCTTGTGTGAAAGTCACTCTATTCTCTTCTCCTATCTGTTGTTGTTATGATTATCACATCATTTTTTTTAACCTAGTCGCAGTTATCAAAGTAAGGCTTCAATCGGCTCCCATTGATGAGCCCTTTGAATTTCGTTCCATCTAATTTTTCCGATTTCACTACTCCTCCATCAGTGATTGCTTTAACCACAGGACCTAACCAACGTGTCTTCAACTTGCTCGGGTGTTTGAAAAAATTGTAACTTGTCATACATTAGAACAAGGCCTCTGACTGAAAATGGCTTGTTCTTAATATGTCTGTCGTGCCATACCTTCTGCCTTTGTTTTTCTACATTTTGATGGAATTCTGCAATGAAGCGTTCTTATTCCAAATGGATTAACCGAAGTAATATTTCTTCAACATCATCCATGTCTGTCATTTCTGTAATTGTCACCACTGTTAAACTTGGTACAATATATTCCATGGGCATGACAGCTTCATGTCCATATACTAACCTGAACAGTGTTTGTCCAATTAACTTATTACATGTTTTGCGATATGCCTATACTACTGCGTAAATTTTTTGGTCCCAATCATCCCTTCTTGTATTGCATACTTTGGTTAGCGCATTTTCCAAAATCTTGTTAAATGCTTCGACTGCTCCATTGGCTTGCAGATGATATGGAGTTGTTGCTTTATGTTGTATCTGAAATTCATCAGTTAGTTCTTCAATCAACTGATTAACAAAAAACATACCTTGATCATTGATCAATATCTTTGGGCACTTGAACCTTGTTACAACATTTTCAAATAAAAACTTTGTTGTTGTTGCAGCAGTTCAATCCTTGACAGGCACAACTTCTGCCCATTGAGTTAGGTAATCCATCGTAGTGATAATATACCTAGCTCCTATGTGCTTCCCTGCTGGGATAATAGGTCCAACAAAGTCAACAACCCATTTATCAAATGCTTGTAACGTGAGTCTTGGAAGTAATGGCATTTCATCTTCTGGATGGCTTGCTTGTTCTTTGGAAGACATCACAACTGCGATAGCAATATCGAGCGTCTACATGCATGGTAGGCCACCATAACCATGCCTGTAATATCTTGAGGACATTCACCCTTCCTGCATAGTGTCCTCCTGCAATTCCAGCATGTGATTCACTTAAAATAGTAGGGCTCTCATGTTCAAAAACACAATGTCGAAGTATTTCATCCAGGCCCAGTTCATACAAGTGGCCAACAATTAATTGGAAATATGCATCTCGTGTTACTAACGGTTTCTTTTGTGTTGTTGTGACCTCGTCTGGTGCAAAACCCGTAGTTAGGAATTGTATGATATCTTCATATTTATTGTCAAAGGTGCTTATCTCAAACAGTTGTGCATCAGGGAGATTATCTTCCATATGAGTAGGTTCTTCTACATTCTCTATTCTTGAGAGGTGGTCTAGTCCGAAATTTAATCGGTCCAGTTTAACAATTATCTCAAAGTCAAATTCTTGAAGGAGGAGAAGACATCGATAGATCTTCCCCCCAAACACTGGCTTATTGACCAAATATTTTAATGCGGAATGGTCAGTGTACATTTTAAAATTTTCCCTAGTAAATAATGTCTAAATTTTTGCAATGCATAGACCATTCTCTCTCTGTTGTGGTGTAATTATTTTCTGCAGTTGATAACTTCATGCTAGCAAAATAAATGGGGTGATCAATCTCTCCCTCTCCTGGTTGCGTTAGTACCACTCCAAGTGCAATAGAGGATGTGTCAAAATGAACATGGAATTATTTTTTCCAATCTGGAAAGACGAGTATCAGTGCAGTGGCCATTTTATTTTTCAGGTTATCCAAACTCTCATGGAATTCATCTGTCCACTGAAACTTGGTGTCTTTTTTCAACAATTTCTCGAACGGGGTTGTCACTTGTGCATATCCTTTGATGAACTTTCTATAATATCCTGTATGTCCTAATGTTTGTCTTAATTGTTTCACTGTGGTAGGTGGTGGTAATTCTAGGATGATGTTGACTTTAGCTAGGTCAACCAAAATCCCAACATGACAGACCACGTGCCCTAACAGAGCCCCAAAAGGTGCACAAAAAATGCATTTTCTCAAATTGATGGCAATTTGGTACAAACGAAATTGTTCTAAAATCATTCTAATACTTTCTATGTGATATTTTATAAGAACAAACACTTTCCAATCATCAAAGTAGACTTCAAGGAATTTATGTATAAACTCTTTAAACGCAACAACAATAATTCTAGAAAAAATTGCAGGTGCATTCTTTAGTCCAAAGGGCATTACCGTGTACTGGTAGTATCCCCACTCCAGTGCAAAGGTATTCTTGTAGCGATCTTCTTTTTCAATTCTGACCTGATGGTAGCCCGAGAATCAAGACAAGTATCAATTCTGTAAATGAATACATCTCTTGTCCTCCAACGTTTTCCAATACTTCATCTATAAATGGAGTTGGAAATAGATCATGCAAGCAAGCATCATTTAATTTCCCGAGATCAACAAATATCCTAACTTCTCCCGAGCTTTTATTATCTTGTACAAAAATCGGTCTAATCCATTTTGATTCTTCAACTGATTCTATTACCTTTTCCTCTAGCATTCGATCTAGTTCAGCTTTAACTTTCTCTTTGTAGCACGGGTTTAATCTGTATGGCCTCTATTTGACTGGTTTTCATCATGCCTTAGGGGTATCTTCATTTCACCAAGGTCTCCAACTATACCTTTCATTTAAAATAACTTTGTGGGGAATACATATGGAAATTTGTGTAATAAGTCAATGATCTTTCCCACCGTCTCTTCATCCCACGAATCTCCAATATTAGAAAACTTCGGGTTTTCCTCGGACCCAATATTTACTTTCGTAATTTTGAGTGGTTTTAGAAACTGGTCCGTAGTGATAGCAGCTCCCTCTATTGTATGTATACCTTCTAACTCAGGTATATTTATCTCAATTCGATCATCGTCATCTGGTTCTCTTGTGAGATTATAACACTGCATCCAACTATGTGTATTCATGCTGCATTGATGGAAGTTCATGCCTGCAACCGACATTTCTTCAAAGACCTTCTCCTTTATGACTTGTAACACATCATCCACTATTGGGTATTCATTTACAAATTCAAATGTCTAGGTAAAGCTTACAACTAAGCTTTCCCATTCAGTGGTTCCTTGTCACAACTCCTCTAAGGTGTACCAACTTCTCAGTACCATTTCCAAAGTGTAGATGAATCGATGAAACCATTCTTGTCACAAGTATTCTTTCCAAATCTCTCAACAGTGCTCAACGTGTTTTCTAGGATCTGTCAATCATGTGTACTTCCGATCAAGATAAGTGGTCTCTTATGTGAATCTAATCTCCATTAATATTCTACATTGTGTCCATTCAGAGATATACTATTTGTGTGTAAGCTCATTTCCAAAATCAGGAAGTTTGTTTTCTTAATGATTCGCCCTCAGGGTAAGAAGAAGATCATTTCCACAACCTCTAGATAGGGCCCCTCCGCACGACAACAACAAATGGACAAGGTCATGGAGGACTACTGGGACATATTCACCTCACCCACCGGGGTGCCTCCCCACTGTCAGGTCAAGCACCCCATCGATCTGACCCCAGGTGCGACGCTACCCAATGGACCGATCTATCACCGTTTTGTTCTGGAGAATGATGAAATCAAGAGGGAAATTCAGGAGCTACTACAGAAGGGTCACATCCAGCCAAGTTCATCACCCTGTGGGAGCCCGATCGTGTTGGTACAGAAGAAGGGTGGGACTTGTAGACTCTGTATTGACTATCGGGTGCTGAACAAGATCACTGTCCGAAATAGGTACCCAATCCCACGGATTGATGACCTCCTGGACCAGCTTAAAGGGGAGAAATATTTTAGCAAGATCGACTTAAAGTCTGGGTATCACCAGGTACTGATCAAACCGACCGATGTGTGGAAGACTGCCTTCAAAGCCAAGGAGGGCCTTTTCGAATGGTTGGTCATGCCTTTCAGGCTGACGAATGCTCCTGCAACCTTCATGAGACTGATGGACAACATCTTGTGGCCATTCACCAACTCATTTGTAGTAGTGTACTTGGATGACATCCTGATCTTCAGTCAGACTTGGGAAGAGAACCTCCACCACATCCAACATGTCCTCCAAACATTGCGGCAGTACAAGTTGTGTGCCAATTTGGACAAGTGCACTTTTGGCATGACCCAGGTTCAATATCTAGGATACATTATTGATGACTATGGGGTACATGTGGATCCAACCAAGATCCAAGTCATTTGGGATTGGCCAGCCCCAACTACTCTAACAGAGCTTCGCAGCTTTCTAGGCCTTGCTAATTTCTACCGCAGGTTCATGTTGGGATTCTCTCATATCACTTGGCCCTTGAGTCAAGTCACCAAGGGAGGAGTGAAAGCCAAATTCTTTTGGTCGGAAACTCAATAGAAGGCGTTTGCAGAATTGAAACATCGCCTATGATGTGCCCCAGTGCTCACATTACCAGACTTGTAACAACCATTTGAGATCGAGACACATGCCTCTGACAATGCTATTGGGGCATTCATTACTCAACAAGGGCATCTAGTGGCATATCATAGTGATACGTGAGTGATACAATGTCCGTAAATATTCCACTTATGACAAAGAGATGTATTCCATTGTACAGGATTGCTGACAATGGAAGCATTACATTTTGGGGAAGGAAACAATCATCCACACAAACCACCAACCCCTATATTTCATGCAGACATAAGGGAAGTTATAGAACGATCACCATCAGAAGTGGTCCACATATCTACAACAGTTTCATTTGAACATCAAGTACAAGAAGGGAAGCACTAAGAATGCTGCAGACTACCTCAGCCGACCACCGATCGTGGCGATAATGACCGTGCTCAACTCTTGTGGGCATGAGACTTCTGATTGGCCTCTTCTCTATAAGAGCGATCCAGAATTCAGCCACACATACCACACACTCTTGGAGGGAAACCAAGTTCCAAAATTTCACCTCCAGGATGTACTACTGTGTCACATGGGACACCTTTGTGTTCCTTCAAGCGAGTGTGCCAAGATGATTTGGGAAGTGCACTATAGTCAGGTGGCTGGGCATTTCGGGGTCGAGAAAATAGTGGCAGTACTGCAGAAGTATTTCTATTGGTCGAACCTTCGACAGGACGTTGGGAAGTACATCTGATCTTGCACTGCCTGCGCCATTGCCAAACCATCCATTAAGAAGCAAGGCCTCTATACTCCGTTGCCTACCCCTAGTCGACCTTGGGAATCCATCTCCATGGATTACATGTCAGGCCTTCCTTCTACTAAGCACGACAACGATTGTGTGTTTGTGGTCGTTGACAGATTCTCAAATATGGCCATAATGGTGGCTTGCAAGAAGAATATCACAGCAGAAGCCACTACTAAACTCTTCTTTGAATGAGTGTGGGTACACTTTGGCATCCCACAGTCTATAATCTCAGACCGGGACAGCAGGTTCCTTAGTACATTCTGGTCTAGCCTATGGTCAATGGTAGACACCAAACTCACAAATTCCATAGCTTTCCATCCCCAGACTGATGGCCAGACAGAGGCCGTCAACAGGATGATCGTACACATTTTGTGCATGTACAACTCAAAGCATCCATGCACATGGGATGAGAGCCTCCCCTATGTACAACACAGCTATAACCGGGCCCTCCACAACTCAACCAACCACAGCCCCTTTCAGGTGGGCTTGGTATTCCAACCACTATGTCCCATTGACCTAGCCATGCCATTTGCAGCTACTCAGGCTGATTTAGCTCATATCCAGTCTGAAATTTCCAAGGCAAACAACTTCTTTGAGCGCATTCAGCACATTCGCCAACAGGTTCATGACATATTATATAGATCCAATGCTAAGTACAAGCAGTGACATGATCAGCATCGGGTGCAACACAACTTCTAGGTGGGCGCAAAGGGTGGCTACATTTGCAGAAGGAGCACCTCGTTGGACCCCACCGCAAGCTTCGCCCGCTCTGATATAGGCCATACACCATCACCAAGGTTTTCGGGGACAATTCCTTCAAGCTCAGTATTCCACCATTCCTTGATCTACACCCATTGTTCAATGTGGACCACCTTCGACCCTACTTTCCACCTCTACTGGACACATCAGACGTAGCAGAACAACTCACACCAACAGAGTTAAACCCCGATTGCATGGAACAAGCCACAGCTGATCGGATTATGGACACACAAATCAAGAACACCCGCCAGCAGAAGATCCAACTATATCGAGTTGTCAAAGCAGGCCAACTCCTTCACCAAGGAAAGTGGCTCACCAGGGACCAAGTTCAACAGAAATTTCCTCATCTCATGGAGGAACTCAACACAATGGGGACCATTGCTTCCTAAGGGGGGAGGAATGATCCAGGAGGATATTGGTGGCCACCCACCTATTCCTCTTGGAACCCCACCATTGTCTCTTTCAGTTTTCCAGTTTCCTTAATTGTAGCACAATTTACTATTTTTGGCAGTTTTCGGGTCCTAAACTTCCGAAGCCATTTTGAGGCCCTAAACGACGTTTTTTTGGCATCAATGCAGAGCCCAATGCCATCGTTGCCACCACAAAGATACAAAAGGAAGAACCAAAAGATTCAGAGGAGGAGGAGTGTCTTTTCCACTTCTAGATGTGGGTAAAGGGTTCCCCGCTACAGTTCATTATCGATAGTGGGAGCCAAAAGAACCTGATTTCAGCAGAGGTCGTGAAGCGGTTGTGTTTACCGACCACAGCACACCCGCAGCCGTACACCATCGGGTGGCTTCACCAAGGACGAGATCTCCGTGTCAGCCATCAGTGCCGACTTCCCTACAGCATCAAGCCCTTCACCGATGAGGTACTATGTGATATTACTCATCTTGATGTTTGTGATGTATTATTGGGTCAACCATACTTATGGAAGCGACATGTTGTGTATGAGTCCTGGCCTCGCGCTGTTATTATTACGTTGGGAAATAATTTGTATAGAATACCAGAGGTACCACCCCCTGCCGCTATCTCTTTGGTTACTGCAAAACAATGCAGTAAGCTCATTTCCAAAATCAGGAAGTTTTTTTTCTTAATGATCTGCCCTTAGGGCAAGAAGAAGATCATTGCCACAACCTCCAGACAGGGCCCCTCCACATGACAACAATAAATGGACAAGGTCATGGAGGAGTACCAGGACATATTCACCTCACCCACCGGGATGCCTCTCCACTGTCAGGTCAAGCACCCCATCGATCTGACCCTAGGTGCACTGCTACCCAATGGACCGATCTATCACCGTTCTGTTCTAGAGAATGATGAAATCAAGAGGCAAATTCATGAGCTACTGAAGAAGGGTCACATCCGGCCAAGTTCATCACCCTATGGGAGCCCGATCGTGTTGGTACAGAAGAAGGATGGGACTTGTAGACTCTGTATTGACTATCAGGGGTTGAACAAGATCACTGTCCGAAATAGGTACCCAATCCCACGGATTGATGACCTCCTGGACCAGCTTAAAGGGGAGAAATATTTTAGCAAGATCGACTTAAAGTCTGGGTATCACCAGGTACTGATCAAACCGACCGATGTGTGGAAGACTACCTTCAAAGCCAAGGAGGGCCTTTTTGAATGGTTGGCCATGCCTTTCAGGCTGACGAATGCTCCTGCAACCTTCATGAGACTAATGGACGACATCTTGCAGCCATTCACCAACTCATTTGTAGTAGTGTACTTGGATGACATCGTGATCTTCAGCCACACTTGGGAATAGTACCTCCACCACATTCGACAGGTTCTCCAAACATTGCGGTAGCACAAGTTGTGTGCCAATTTGGGCAAGTGCACTTTTGGCATGACCCAGGTTCAATATCTGGGATACATTATTTATGAATATGGGGTACATGTGGATCCAACCAAGATCCAAGTCATTTGGGATTGGCCAGCCCAACTACTCTAACACAGCTTTGCACCTTTCTGTGCCTTGCTAATTTCTACTGTAGGTTCATGTTGGGATTCTCTCATATCACTTGGCCCTTGAGTCAAGTCACCAAGGGAGGAGCAAAAGCAAAATTCTTTTGGTCGGAAACTCAACAGAAGGAATTTGCAGAATTGAAACATCGCCTATGTTGTGCCCCAGTGCTCACATTACCAGACTTGCAACAACCATTTGAGATCGAGATAGATGCCTCTAACTATGCTATTGGGGAAGTCCTTACTCAACAAGGGCATCAAGTGGCATATCACAGTGAGACACTGTCCGCAAATATCCCACTTATGACAAAGAGATGTATTCCATTGTACAGTCTTGCTGACAATGGAAGCATTACATTTTGGGGAAGGAAACGATCATCCACATAGACCACCGACCCCTGCAGTTCATGTAGACACAAGGGAAGTTACAGAACGATCGCCATCAGAAGTGGTCCACATATCTACAACAGTTTCATTTGAACATCAAGTACAAGAAGGGAAGCACCAAGAATGTTGCAGACTACCTCAGCCGACCATCGATCGTGGCGATAATGACTGTGCTCAACTCTTATGGGCACGAGACTTCTGATTGGCCGCTTCTCTACAAGAGCGATCCAGAATTCAGCCACACATACCACACACTCTTGGAGGGAAACCAAGTTCCAAAATTTCACCTCCAGGATGTACTACTGTGTCACATGGGACACCTTTGTGTTCCTTCAAGCGAGCGTGCAAAGATGATTTGGGAAGCGCACTACAGTCGGGTCGTTGGGAATTTCGGGGTCAAGAAAATAGTGGCAGTACTGCAGAAGTATTTCTATTGGCCGAACCTTCTACATGACGTCGAGAAGTACATTCGATCCTGCACTGCCTGCGCCTTTGCCAAACCATCCATCAAGAAGCAAGGCCTCTATACTCTGTTGCCTACCCCTAGTTGACCTTGGGAATCCATCTCCATGGATTACATTTCAGGCCTTCCTTCTACTAAGCATGGAAACGACTGTGTGTTTGTGGTCCTTGATAGATTCTCAAAGATGGCCATAATGGCGGCCTACAAGAAGAATATCACAATAGAAGCCATTGCTAAACTCTTCTTTGAATGAGTGTGGGTACACTTTGGGATCCCACAGTCTATAATCTCAGACTCGGACAGCAGGTTCCTTTGTACATTCTTGTCTAGCCTATGGTCAATGCTAGACACCAAGCTCACAAAGTCCACAGCTTTCCATCCCCAGACTGATGGCTAGATGGAGGTCGTCAACAAGATTATTGTACACAGTTTTCGCATGTACAACTCAAAGCATCCACACACATGGGATGGGAGCCTCCCCTATGTACAACACAACTATAACCGGGCCCTCCACAGCACAACTAACCACAGCCCCTTTCAGGTGGGCTTGGGATTCTAGCCACTATCTCCCATTGACGTAGCCATGCCATTTGCAGCTACTCAGGATGATTCACCTCATATCCAGTATGAAGTTTCCAAGGCAAACAACTTCATTGAGCGCATTCAGCACATTCGCCAACAGGTTCATGACATATTAGACAGATCCAATTCCAAGTACAAGCAGCGACATGATCAACATCTAGTGCAACACAACTTCCAGGTGGGCGACAAAGTGTGGCTACATTTGCAGAAGGAGCGCCTCGCTGGACCCCACTGCAAGCTTTGCCCGCTCCGATATGAGCCATACACCATCACCAAGGATATCGGGGACAATTCCTTTGAGCTCAGTATTCCACCATTCCTTGGTCTGCACCTAGTGTTCAATGTGGACCGTCTTCGACACTACTTTCCACCTCTACTAGACACATCAGACGTGGCAGAACAACTCACACCAATAGAGTTAAACCCTGACTGCATGGAACAAGCCACAGTTGATCGGATTATGGACACACAGATCAAGAACACCCACCAGGAGAAGATTCAACTATATCGAGTTGTCAAAGCAGGCCAACTCCTTCACCAGGGAAAGTGGCTCACCAGGGACCAAGTTCAACAGAAGTTTCCTCATCTCATGGAGGAACTCAATGCAATGGGGACCATTGCTTCCTATGGGGGGAGTAATGATCCAGGAGGATATTGGTGGCACCCCACCTATTCCTCTTGGACCCCCACCATTGTTTCTTACAGTTTTCCAGTTTCCTTAATTGTAGCACAATTTACTATTTTTGGCAGTTTTTGGGTCCTAAACTTTCGGAGCCGTTTTGAGGCCCTAAACGACGTTTTTTTGGCATCGATGCAGAGCCCAACGCCAGCGTTGCCATCAAGAAGATCCAAAAGGAAGAACCAGAATATTCAGAGGAGGAGGAGCGTCTTTTCCACTCCCAGATGTGGGTAAAGGGTTCCCCGCTACAGTTCATTGTCGATAGTGGGAGCCAAAAGAACCTGATTTCAACAGAGGTCGTGAAGCGGTTGGGTTAACCGACCACAGCACACCCGCGGCCATACACCATCGGGTGGCTTCACCAAGGATGAGATCTCCGTGTCAGCCAGCAATTCCGACTTCCCTACAACATCAAGCCCTTCACCGATGAGGTATCATGTGATATTGCTCCTCTTGATGTTTGTGATGTATTATTGGGTCAACCATACTTATGGAAGCGACATGCTGTGTATGAGTCCTGGCCTCGTGCTGTTATTATTACGTTGGGAAATAATTTGTACAGAATACCAGAGGTACCACCCCCTGCTGCTATCTCTTTGGTTATTGCAAAACAATGTATTAAGCTCATTTCCAAAACCGGGAAGTTTGTTTTCTTAATGATCTGCCCTTAGGGCAAGAAGAAGATAGTTTCCACAACCTCCAAAAAAGGCCCCTCCGCACGACAACAACGAATGGACAAGGTCATGGAGGAGTACCGGGACATATTCACCTCACCCACTAGGGTGCCTCTCACTGTCAAGTCAAGCACCCCATCGATCTAACCCCAGGTGCACTGCTACCCAATGGACCGATCTATCGTCGTTCTGTTCTGGAGAATGATGAAATCAAGAGGCAAATTCAGGAGCTGCTACAGAAGGGTCACATCCGGCCAAGTTCATCGCCCTGTGGGAGCCCGACCATGTTGGTACAGAAGAAGGATGGGACTTGTAGACTCTGTATTGACTATCGGGTATTGAACAAGATCACTGTCCGGAATAGGTACCCGATCCCACGGATTGATGAGCTCCTGGACCAACTTAAAGGGGATAAATATTTGAGCAAGATCGACTTAAAGTCTGGGTATCACCAGGTACCGATCGAACTGACTGATGTGTGGAAGACTGCCTTCAAAGCCAAGGAGGGCCTTTTCGAATGGTTGGTCATGCCTTTCGTGCTGACGAATGCTCCTGCAACCTTCATGAGACTAATGGACGACATCTTGAAGCCATTCACCAACTCATTTGTAGTAGTGTACCAGATGACATCTTGATCTTCAGCCAGACTTGGGAAGAGCACCTCCACCACATCCGACAGGTCCTCCAAACATTGTGACAGCACAAGTTGTGTGCCAATTTGGACAAGTGCACTTTTGGCATGACCCAGGTTCAATATCTGGGATACATTATTGATGACTATGGGGTACATGTGGATCCAACCAAGATCCAAGTCATTCGGGATTGGCCAGCCCCAACTACTCTACAAAGTTTCACAGCTTTCTGGGCCTTGCTAATTTCTACCATAGGTTCGTGTTGGGATTCTCTCATATCACTTGGCCCTTTAGTTAAGTCACCAAGGGAGGAGCAAAAGCAAAATTCTTTTGGTCGGAAACTCAACAGAAGGCATTTGCAGAATTGAAACATCACCTATGTTGCACGCCCCAGTGCTCACATTACCAGACTTGCAACAACCATTTGAGATCGAGATAGATGTCTCTAACTATGCTATTGGGGTAGTCCTTACTCAACAAGGGCATCCAATGGCATATCACAATGAGACACTGTCCGCAAATATCCCACTTATGACAAAGAGATGTATTCCATTGTACATGCCTGCTGACAATGGAAGCATTACATTTTGCAGAAGGAAACGATCATCCACATAAACCACCGACCCCTACAATTCATGCAGACACAAGGGAAGTTACAGAACGATCACCATTAGAAGCGGTCCACATATCTACAACAGTTTCATTTGAACATCAAGTACAATAAGGGAAGCACCAATAATGTTGCAGAATGCCTCAGCCAACCATCGATCGTGGCAATAATGACCGTTCCCAACTCTTGTGGGCACAAGACTTCTGATTGGCCACTTCTCTACAAGAGCGATCCAGAATTCACGCACACATACCACACACTCTTGGAGGGAAACCAAGTTCCAAAATTTAACCTCCAGGATGTACTACTGTGTCACATGGGACACCTTTGTTTTCCTTCAAGTGAGCGTTCCAAGATGATTTGGGAAGCGCACTACAGTCGAGTCGTTGGGCATTTCGGGGTCGATAAAACAGTGGCAGTACTGCAGAAGTATTTCTATTGGCCAAACCTTCGACGGGACGTTGGGAAGTACATCCGATCCTGCACTGCCTGCGCCATTACCAACCATCCATCAAGAAGCAATGCCTCTATACTCCGTTTCCTACCCCTAGTCGACCTTGGGAATCCATCTCCATGGATTACATGTCAGGCCTTCCTTCTACTAAGCACGGCAACGACTGTGTGTTTATGGTCGTTGATAGATTCTCAAAGATGGCCATAATGGCAGCATGCAAGAAGAATATCATAGCAGAAGCCACTGCTAAAGTCTTCTTTGAACGAGTGTGGGTACACATTGGGATCCCACAGTCTATAATCTCAGACCGAGATAGCAAGTTCCTTAGTACATTATGGTATAGCCTATGGTCAATGCTAGACACCAAGCTCACAAAGTCCATAGCTTTCCATCCCTAGACTGATGGCTAGACAGAGGTCGTCAACGGGATGATCATACACATTTTGCGCATGTACAACTCAATGCATCCACAGCCTATAACCGGGCCCTCCACAGCCCCTTTCAGGTGGGCTTAGGATTCCAGCCGCTATGTCCCATTGACATAGCCAGGCCATTTGCAGCTACTCAAGATGATTCAGCTCATATCCAGTCTGAATTTTCCAAGGAAAACAACTTCATTGAGCGCATTCAGCACATTCGCCAACAGGTTCATGACATATTGGACATATCCAATGCTAAGTACAAGCAGCGACATGATTATCATCGGGTGCAACACAACTTCCAGGTGGGTGACAAAGTGTGGCTACATTTGCAGAAGGAGCGCCTCGCTGGACCCCATCACAAGCTTCGCCCGCTCCGATATGGGCCATACACCATCACCAAGGCTGTTGAGGATAATTCCTTCGAGCTCAGTATTCCACCATTCCTTGGTCTGCACCCAATGTTCAATGTGGACCACCTTCGACCCTACTTTCCACCTCTACTGGACACATCAAACATGGCAGAACAACTCACAACAATAGAGTTAAACCCCAACTACATGGAACAAGCCACAACTGATCGAATCATGGACACACAGATCAAGAACACCCGCCAGCAGAAGATCTAGCTATATCGAGTTGTCAAAGCAGGCCAACTCCTTCACCAGGGAAAGTGGCTCACTAGGGACCAAGTTCAACATAAGTTTCCTCATCTCATGGAGGAACTCAACGCAATGGGGACCATTGCTTCCTAAGGGGGGAGGATTAATCCAGGAGGATATTGGTGGCCACCCACCTATTCCTCTTAGACCCCCACCATTGTTTCTTTCAGTTTTCCAGTTTCCTTAATTGTAGCACAATTTACTATTTCTGGCAGTTTTCGGGTCCTAAACTTCCGTAGTCGTTTTGAGGCCCTAAACGTCGTTTTTTTGGCATCGAACGTTAAACAAAGGTAGTATGTTAAAGTTACGACCCCGGGAAATTGATGTACCAAGTTACACAAATAGAGGCCAACATTAAGGTGTTTCACCTCCTAGGGTTAGGTTTTTGGATGTGTAGGGTTTCCATTGTTTCTCAATAATATATAGGCCTTTGAGCCTCATTGTAACACAGAGTTCAGAGGCATGTAGCTGCCACATCTCTTCTCAGAAATAAGCTACCAGCACTCTAGCTAGTTTATTTCAATTCTGTATGTAAACAAGTTTCAGTTATTTCTGCTGCATATTTGTTTCTATGGTTATTTGTGTATTCTGTTGTGTTCCTGCATAAATCCGGATCATAAAGACCCCATAAGACTGTCAATATAAACTTAAGACAAATCTTTAGATTCTTCAATAGCTACAACAATTGGGTTAAATCTAATAGGAATACTCCTCAATATCTTTCTACAACCTTTTGATCATCCAAAGTATCTCCATGAGACTTTATTTTATTTACTATACTCAATGCACGAGTGAGAAATTCATTTATTGTATCAGAATTCGACATTTACAAATTTTCAAAATATCTTCTAAGCATTTGTAATCTTTGATGTTGCTGTCAGAGAAACCACAATATCGAAATGACCGAGTCGACATTTCGGATCCATCTTCAGGACAATGTCAAATGTGAAGAGAGTGAGAATCATTGACATTGCCCTGAATATGGATCCGGATATGAATCCGAAACGTCGACTCGGTCATTTCGATATTGTGGTTTCTCCGACAGCAACATCAATAACTAACCACCACAAAAATTTAGCAACAGAAACATTTGTAATCTTTCCAACTTGCCTTTGTTAGTACCTTGATAAGAGTTTTGTAGAGTGTCCCATACATGCTTGGACCTTGTAGCTATTGCAACCCATGGGAAAATCGATTTTTCCATTACTTGTTGTATTAAAAATAACGCCTTGGCATCCTTCTTGTTATTTTCTTTGAGAAGATCATTTTGTGCTTGTGATAAAGCATTATATGTTGCTTGATTTGATGGCTCTGTAAAACCCTTCTCAACCAAGTCCCATAATTCTTGTGAACAAATTAAAGTCTTAATCTTAATGCTCTGATATTCATCTTTTTTTCCATTAAATCATGAAATTTGGGGTCGAGTAAGACTACTACAGAAACCCGCCATACTTCAATAAAATTACAACAAAATATTTCAGTTTCACAACACTTTCTCAATGCAACTTGGCACAACCTAGTTGAATTTTCACCCATGGTGAAGTGATGTGATAATATCTCATCATCGTAAAATAGCTCTCCTAATAACCTATGCAAAATATTATAAAAAAAAAGTATATCCCATAAACATTTTAAAAAATTATAATAATTTTTAATAATAATAATATTTTATTTTTTTATTGTTGAAAGTATTTGCATATAACAACACTCATCCCTAACTATTGGACCACAAGGAAACCAACTTCAAAATCTTATTATTGTTTGATCAATGATATTGTGACATGGAATGTGAACAAAGTACTTTTCAATTGATTAAAGGTAGAATTGTCAATAAGCAAAAGAAACGCTTTATCTTGATTCGACACGTAAGGCATAAAGGATAACCTATAATGTAAGTATATATCCTTTCTTGCTTTGAGACTGAGGTTCGAATATTGAAAGAAAAAAAAGTACTTTTTTTTTTATCATAGTGTGGAATTCTATTTTATGTTTTAAAAGAGTATACTATCATAGCGTGGAACTTTCTTCATTGTATTATAAAATAGGGTGTAATAGGAATGTATAATTTTTGTGTGTCCTATTGGATCTCAACATTTTTGGCATTTTTAATCTTTAGTTTTATTCTTTTTACAAATTTCGATTCTGTTAGAGAATGTTGTCTGCAAGTTTGGGAGTTTTTCCCGAAAAGCGTTTCTGAGAGTTGTATAAGCGAAAGAAACAAGAT
Organism: Pseudotsuga menziesii; assembly: GCA_001517045.1. Lineage (NCBI taxonomy): Eukaryota > Viridiplantae > Streptophyta > Pinopsida > Pinales > Pinaceae > Pseudotsuga > Pseudotsuga menziesii. Next base: position 274,441 of record LPNX011073520.1, on the reverse strand, counting down.
GGGTGATCATTGTTCTTGAGTTGATGATCATTCCTCCCCCGTTGGCTATACTTGTTGTCGAGACGGAAATGACAGTGTCCCCAACACTGATTCGTTGCAAGGTCACGTAATAGAATGCCAGAAATGAAGGATCTTTTAGCAGTGTGGTGAATTGCAAACTGGAAGTGGAAGTGGAAGATTCCTTCCCAAGCACAAGGGATCTCGTAGATGTAGATGACTCCAAGATCGAGAGACAGTAAGAAAACATGTTTCCAAATAATTCAGCACTGGTGGGTTGATTCAACAACAAAAGCGCTCCGCCCACAATCCCATCAGCCTCGACGCCAATAGCTCACGGCCTTGGCACAACCAAATGAGAAATTAGGAAGATGTTGAGTGCCAAGAGTGATGGTATCCGAAGAAAGCAGACCGCTAACCTCGCCTGAGATATGGGTGTCAAATCCATACTTCAGATCAAATTCACATTCTGACTGCATCTGACAAGTCATTTCTTTGGATTTTCCTTTCTGACACGGCTAGGAATCATAGGCTAGTGATTCATATGACGAAGACATTGTGGGGTTGAAAGGTGAAGCGACAGTCTTGTCACAATTCTGACACTGTTTGCATGGAATCTAAGTGAGATCACTACCAGTGTCTATAAGTGTATGCATTCTTTGCTTCGACATCCCAAAATTGACTTGTATTATGTACTCCCCGATTTCGAATTTCAATGTCAACTAAACAAGGACATTGGCTTCCTCTTCTTCGTCGACTTTGAATGAACGAGAAGTCTGCTTCAGAAAGTGGAGGCAACTGGGGTTGACTATAACTGATTGAGATGGACTCAATGGTGCCAATAAGAACCATGCGTTGGACCTCTCACAATTGGTAGAGAATGAATGATGGCATAAGTTGAGACCCCAGACAGAACAAACAACCACCCACGCATTCGTGGAACAATGGAAAACAAAGGAAAAACAAAAGCGCTAAACTCTAACCAAGAAGTTCGACATATTGTGGGTCATTATCAAATCATCGTTCTGTAGTTTGAATTCACCGTGGATTTCTTTCATATTTCTCCCATATTTTATAATGTCGTTAGAAAGTGTAAGCCGCATGATAAAGTCCCATGTGGTCTGGCTCAGTCCTCAATTACTCATTAGAATATTAAAGAAACTCTTCGTGTTGGGGTGAGATGGGAAACACGACTACATCGAACTAACACGATTAGAAAAGAACGCATGGGAACACCCATTCCTCATCGATACTCAAGAAATAGAGAGAAATACATGTCCACTCTACAACCATCGACGATCCCAATGATCCCAATAATCTCTATCTTAATTCTTTATATAATATATCTTTTAATATAAATTCATTTCTTTTGATTTGATTTTCATTTTAATGTGCATTTCTCATTATTGATCCATAATTAAGTGCAATTCAATGTCATATATGTCACATGATGTTAAGGGTTCTTCTAAACTTAAAGAAATTCATCCACTTTTAAACCTTTACCATTCTACTTTAAACATTTAATAACTTTTCATTAAAAAAAAAAATTAGATCCTTTGCATGATATGTAATATTAATTTTTTATTTTATTTTATATTTATTAAATTGTCCTTTACAATTCATCCACTCGTTGGACCTTTACCATTCTACTTTAAACATTTAATAACTTTTCATTAAAAAAAATTAAATAATTTCCATGATATGCAATATTAATTTTTTATTTTATTTTATATTTATTAGAATATTCCCAAAAAGTTAAACTTATAATCTTTTCTTAAACTTTTACGCTTTATATAAAATAAAAAGTCTCTCAAACTTAAATCTTGTGACCACTTTATAAACTCCATGAGAATCTTTTCATGAAACGCTTAAACCAAATACCTTCGCTTCTTTTTTGTTTGCGTTTAGATCTCCTTCGCTTCTTTTTCGATTTGTTTCGTTGAGCCAGTTTTCTCTCATGGAGACTCTTGGACGACTTCTTCTTCAGAAGCTACAGCTTTTGTCGAGCCTTTAACTCTCCATTAAACTTGCAATTCACATTCTTCAATAGCGATCAGATCGATTTTCTTCCAATGGATTCGTTATTGTCAAGTACTCCAATCTATAGTCATGCGGATCATATTCTCCCTTCATGGCTTTACTCACACACGGGTGACGGATCTGCCTTTTTCACACTAATTTTTCGTCATGCCCAAACTCTCACGTTGATGAACATTTCAACCAAGCTGTCGGGCGATCCTCTCAACTCATTCATCGATTTAATGGTTTTATTCTCACAATGCGGTCTTCTTTGCGGTATTGTTCTTTCATCCTTCTCTTCGTTTTCTTCATGGTGAGCAATAGTATTCTGTGAAAAAAAACGAACCAGTGGACATGAGAAAAGCACAAAATTAAGCCCTGCAATCTTCTACTAACAAACGATATCGACAGCTCTTTCAAAGTAGACGGGTTCCTTATTACATACATCGAATTTACTATTCAACTCTACAGAACCGTCTTTTCCAACGTGTTTTTTCAGGTTATGCTTCTGTCTCTATTTTGCTATGCTTATATGTCAACAACACTCGCAGTTACGTGGCCAAATGGTAAGAAATATTGCTCTAGAAGGTCGCCAAGGCCAGGCCCGACAGGAGCAGGGCCATTGTGGTGACAGAAGCTGAAACAGAGTAAGACAAGGCAGCGAGCAATGTAGCCTCTGTTGCAAAGCTTGCGGGGCGGAGCGAGGACCCCCTCCACTTTCCTGCGATGGCTGCGCAGAAGCAACGATCGATGTAGCTGGGACCGGGCTTGCGGTCGGCGGAGAGAGAGCGGGGATCGGAGAGGGTACAGAATCGGCTGGCGCTGGAGCAATGAAATAGTAGATAATAGAGGTTTTTTTTTTTTTTCAATTTGGTTAAAATTTTAAAAGAATTAGTGAAATAGTAGATAATAATTATTAAGATTTTACAATCGGTTATTGAATATCATAAATCAATTTATACATTAAAAAATACAATTTTAAGAAATAATTTCAGTTTGACTAAAATTTATATAATGGAATCATAATAGTGTAAAAAAAATCCAAATCTTATCATGTTTAGACTACTTTAAATAAAAACCCATACAAAATTTCTTTTATATTATTTAAATGGAAATTATCATAATAAATATATCCTAAATAATTATGTCATAAGGCATTTTCATTAGTCTAATTATCTTAGGTAATTTAACTTAAGCACTTCCAAGATCTGTTAGATGATGGTTGGAGGATTTCCCTTCGTCGATTTAAGGGTTGTGGCCTACCTACAACTGACCTCATTGAGTTGTTCAATTAGCTCGATCACTTTGTGTGCATTCGACCTGGTTTTATAGCCACGGTTTTGGAACCCTCTATAGTGCTACAGAATCCTTCCACGATCCATGTGAAACCCTTGGTCATTTAGGGTTATTGATGGGATCTACATTCAAATTGCACTTCCCATGGTTATTGAATTGAATGACCCTTTGTGTTGGCCCTACCTTCCTTTGCACCACCACATCCCATCTACCATCCTTATTATGTGTATGCACTATTCCTAAGCTACCCTCACCAACTCATTCTTCCTATATATTGTGTTCTTATCATTATTTTTTGTTTGAGTATTCACTTCTAGCATTTGGCCTCACACTTCCTGATACGATCATAAAGTCTTCAATATCTCTGAGTCTTTAAGATAGTAAAACCTTCTCCAACATCAAAAGCTTCATCTATGTTCAAAATTTTCAATTTGAAATCCATCCTATTGTGGGTTTTTCATATGAATCGTGAATGAACTTTCGAAACTCGTGATGAATCAAATCATCAACCTATGAAATGAATGACCTTTTCAATTTGTTGTAAAGGGAATATGGTCTAAAACCCCAACGTAAAGAGGTTCTAATGTCCACACAAAGGAGCACCCATGCAAGGTTTATTGGTATTCCAAGTGTTTATGACAATGTATACTTTCTATGTTGTCTCAATTTCAACTCAAGATTGTAAAGTAAAACAATCATAATACAGTAAATATGAACATATTTCGGAACCCTATGAGATTTCCACATTTTGCATAGAAAATTTGGAAGATGGTTCAAGCATCTTATAAGGTCCTTCCAATGTTGTTTTAATTTCACCATATAGGCCTTGAGAGGAAAAACAATTAGAATGCATATAATTTGAAAAAAAATTGAAACCCCATGAGATATATACATCTTCTCCGAGCACAACATTTGTAACATTCCAATGGGGAACTTGAAAAACGATGTTGTTGCATAAAGACCTTCCATTCTGAATGCATTATGGTAATATGAAGCTATGCTACATGGGATAAGTAGGAATGTTTTTAACCCCACTAGAAAACCATGATTATCATTTTATTATGGAACCATATTTAGAAACTTGCAACATTCTCAAGCATTGTGATGTTCTTGAAAATAATTTATGTGTCACAAATCCAATACCCTCGATCTCAAGTTGAGGGATGAGGAATTTTTTTTTACCTTAAGACTCTACCAAAAGATAACCGATATTTTCATAACAATAATTTACAATTCATACTTAACACACCACTTGACATTGGATTTAGTTATGAAACTAATAACATATCCAATTGGTTATTATCATATTCATTTAATACCAAATAATTTATTATCGTACTATCAAATATATAAGGAATTATTAACCCAAGTTACATTGGGTTACCTTCCATAATCCAAGTTTAAACCTATTCCATTAATAACCTTCTAGTCAACCACTACATAAAAATAGTTTTGAATATAAATAAATTTCAACCAACAAGAATGGATCATTTTAGGGGCTACATATAGCCCATGGGCTATATTAAGGGGGTTACAAATATATTCGCCAATATTTATTAGAAAAAAATAAATCCAAAATGAATAGCCTCCCATATATAAAGGAGGAAAATGAAAAAGATTATTTTCTCCCTAGTAAAACCTCCCTCCAATATATCTTTCACCCTCAATTTCTAAAGAAATTCTACTGAAATTATTCCTTCACCCCCAATTTTTAGTAACGAAGGATCCCAGGGCTTATTTCACCATCAATTTTCCTTGTAATTTAGGCATATGGTTGCATTCACCTATACTTTTAGTCAATTTCATGTGATACCTTCTTTGAGCCTTCGATTTCCAGTAATGGAGCAAAAATGAGAGGCTATTTTGTTCTATATAAAGATTACAGTGATTCATGGTTCATCCACATCGGATTGTGCTTGTAGGGTGAAGGTTTTGGTTGATGTGATTCCACTTTTCATTCTTAGTTTTCACAACATTTTAATCTTCGCATAACATCTCCATTGTTGAAATCAAGCCTTGAAGGGGCATGCCACACATGCAATTTATCAAAGAATACAAACTTGCATCATGTTTTTAATCCAATAATTAACATGGTATGATTCTATGCCTTTTATCCAGAATTACAACAGATTATTATATTGTAAATTTACCTTTTATCATACTTTTTAGCATGGATTGTTTTTTAGGCCTATTGAAATCTAGGGCACTCTTGTTTCTTAGGGATCATTTGGTGTTATTAGGGTTTTATTCTATCCTAGGAGTGTTGGTTCCATGAAAGTGTTATAGGGATCAAAATATATGATTTGTTTTATGCCTTCTCATGTTTAAACTATCGACTAACATTTATATTTTGTTACTGGATGCTACTCTTGATAGAGAAACGCCACATGGTTTTTATATATTCAAACTGAATTTGACCCAATTGTTTAAAATGTGCTTTTATTAGGATATTGCACTGTAATTATTATTGGATCTAAGGCATTAATGAGAGTGTATTTGATCATATTTTATGCCTTCTATTGTTTATTTTTGGGATGTTTGTAATATAAATTAATCCACATTGATTATAATGGTGGGGCTACAATGGAATGGTCATTGTATTGGATGTCTTCTTGTAGAGTTGTCCAAATCGTTCTGGTAGATTATTTTATTTCTATTGAGAAGATCATGACTGGTATATTTTTTGTTCGTATTGCTAGGTTCGTCAACTTTATTTGTGACCTAAATTTGTTGGTTTCGGTACTTCTTTTACGATATTTTGTTTTTTGTAAGAGTCATTCAGAACTAAAATGTTTTTTGGTGATTTGTTTTGATGTGTAATTGCTATCATCATCAAAAAATGGATCTAGTTGTGTATGATAAATATATGATTTAGTTGGAACGTGATTGTTGACCCTAGGAAAAGACGAGGAAAGTTAACCAGAATAATGCTCAGAAAGATAAAGATTCCAGTCGCAAGACAAGCAAAGACCACAATGGAAGGAGACGTGACAAAAGCGGACTAAAGCAAGTCGGAAAGTGGAGTTCGACTTATTTGTGGTAAAGAGTTAGTTAGACTAAAAGATTTCTTTTAGGAATAAAAGAATTATTGTAATTTGGGTTGATAGTGCCTATTTTTAGATATAGCGAGATGTGTTAAATTATAAACATCATGTCAACGAACAGTTGAGATTCAGTCGACGGTTAAATCAAGAAGTGAAAAATATTATAAAAGCGTCGATCCAGGATGTGTGTGGACGACCAAGGGAAGAAAGAAAGACTTGTAAAACATAAACGCATCGATCCAAGTTGTGTGTGGATCGACCATTCAAAGAAGAAGAAGAGCGAGAAAAGAGACAGAGACCAAAACCATAGAGCATGAGATAAGAGAAGAATACATGAATTGTAAAGAATATCAAAATAAGAGTCTACAACCAGTGTGTGCATACCAAAGGTGCTAAACCAATTCTCATGCAAAATGAAGAGAACCTTTGTGGTTTTTCTCGGATGGGTTTCCACGTTAAGCCTTGTGTCTACGTGTCTTTAATCTCTGTGTTTATGTTGAATGGATATTTGTGTAGAATGAATTAATCTGCCATGTATCGATTTGATCTGTTATGAATAAACTTATATCTGCCAAAAATATAATAATATGATCACATGGAATATTAGTTAATATGTGTTAATGATTTATGTTACATGTTGTTATATATGTCATCAGATCAATAGGTTATATTCTTGATGAATGTATAAGATAGAATTCTAGTCATGGTGTTCGGTCAAGTGACTTGATAATGATGTAATAAGGAAATCCCCCTCAATAATTGCATAAACCTAATTCTGGAAGCTCCCATAAGATATCTTGGGTGAGACTTCATCTGCGTCGCAGGTGTTGCCGATAGAATTCTTCTATGTCGAGCCAATATCTTGGGTTTTATGATGAACAAGGATCTGAACCTGGGTCGATAGAGAAGCAAGCCAACAAATGGTTTCGTTGTTGGGACCATGAATCATTGTGACCGAGGATATGTTCTGGTACCCGATGAAACCCAAAATTCAATGTTGGGTTGATTATAAAGCACTAGAGTTCGCACGGGAAGAAAGTAGATGATCACAACTGAGCTCAACAAAATGGTTGGAATAATACATTTACAAAAGCAGTCTTGAAATTTTGTTTAGTGAATTTCCCATTGTATTGCATGAGTGGTTGTCGAAGTTAGTGACCCAAAAGAAATTTTTTTAGGGCGGAGAACCTACAAAGTGGAGTCCTCAGTTGATCCAGTGGTTTAAAATAGTAAGTAATCCTATATCTAGGGCTCTCGACTTCTGGTTTGATAGTATTATGGAGGGATATATCACATAAATTGCAGTCGACACGATAACGTCATACAATGAAGTAGAAATAGAATTTTTCCAAGGACCTCGAAGTTGTTATATGAAATCTTTGAAGTTGTGGATCAAGATGCTGATATATGAAAAGGGAATAATGAGAATGGAGTCCGACAAATAAATATTTGTGCATGGAGAGCCGGGGTAATGTTGCAAGAAATATTGCAAGCATAATGGATGAGAATAAAATAAGATGTTTACTCTCGATACTAAGACTGAGCTAGAAGTTGGAAGCCTAAGAAGTGGAAAAATATTCCGTTCGGGAAAGAGGAGAAGGATTGCGACCAAGAGAGGAAGTTGTAGTGCAACCAAAAGACGGCACTATGAATTGGCACTACACCACGACGGAGAGTCTTGTGACGAAGAAGAGGAATATCGACTGATATATGAAGGAGAGGAAGATGGAGTACCAGATCCAGATCAGAATTACGACATGCCCACAACCCGATGTACATTACCTGAGGTAAGATCTAGAAACACATCACCCAATGGCTCTGTCAATCATACTAACAACGAGAGTGGAAATAGCAGTCAAGCAAGTTCCGCTAGTTCAGCAATACCAAGATTAAACATAATGGTCAGGAATGATATAAATTTACCAATATTTAATGGGAATGGGTTAGAGGACCCCAAGCAACATTCTTTCCTATGCGAATATGCATGGACAACGCTACAGGTCCAAGATGAGGCCATATAGAAATCCCATATGATCACGACCCTCAAAGGTCGTGCACTTGACTGGTACATGAAATTCTCTGTGGTTCTAGCAGGAATACCTCAGGAATACCTCATAAGACATTAGATCAAATACAGATGGGATTGATAGATGAGTTTAAGAAACCTAAATCTGAGTCGTAGTGCATTACAGAGTTAAAAGAGATTAAACAGTTTCTTACAGAGTCTGTTTGGGACTTCGACCAAAGATTCAAAACTTTGATGACTAAAGTGTAGCTTTCAGATGTCGGATGTCTAACAAAAAGAATGGTGTATTGGTACTACATATCCATGTTCCTTTGATACAACAGAAGATTGTATCACAGAGCGAAGCTCTTGAGATCACCATGAAGTTGGAGGATTCACTGGTCATAGAAACTAGTGTAGGAATGATGTATATACAGACACAGCTCACCAAAATTACATTACAGTTGCAAGATATCAATAAAGGGAAAGTAATACAGGAGGAACTTTGGTGTGCACAATGTAGAATTGAAAGCCACCATAAATATTCATGTCCAACATTCATGAACTATCTTGCATCAGGCGCATTGAATTCGATAAATACACAAGGGATTCCTTTGTGTAGAATTTGTCAAACCAGAGGACATCAATCGAAAGAATGTCTATATTTACAGAATATAGTAAGCACACCAACCACTCTATATTGCAAATTTTTTCGATCAATAGGACATGACGAGAAAGATTGCAGAGCATATAAGCTGTTATAGGAAAAGACAGTTGACACCTGCCTGATGAAGAATGATGAACGTATGCAAGTTGATAAATCTTAGGCACAATTTCCTCAGGAACAATACCCACAGGCTCAATATCCTTAAGCTCAGTACCCATAGGAACAATACCCTCAACCCATAAAAGGTGAAATTTTTAGGGGTCAAGGATGAGGAGGAGGATTTGTACGTAGAAGGGGCCAAGTAATTTTCTATAATTGTGGAAAACCTGGACACTTTGCCATAGATTGCACTAATCCTACATCGGCAAGCTCGTACTATAAAGAACTAGATCACATTGTTGAAGAATGTCCTCAATTGATTGCTAAGTGGTAGGATAGAAACATGGGAAACCAGAACCAGCCTCAGAATGCTAATCCAAACATACATAAGATTTTCGTTGAACCGAGGGAACCTAATAGTGTCGTTGTGACAAGAGGAGGTGTTGCAACTGGAGCATATCAAGAAGCACCTTATAGACAACCGAGAGTATGACTGACACAACAAAAGAAAATGTGGTCTGATGTCCAGAATGAAAAATAAGTATTCTTGGATGCTCGACATGAGTTTGTCAATGGAAATCAAGCGTCAACATCTGTGGATATAGAAAGTGAAGGAACAATATTGGATATGCCTCAAATATTCGAACAAATATTTCAAAAGAAACCGATAGAAAAGGTTAGTAGATTGAAAGAATTCTTTAAAAGTTGTTTAGCATTAATAAAAGATAAAGATGTTGTAACATAACTGACATCTTTAATAGAAGAACCTCAAGTATATGTGCAACCATAAAGGAGGGTTAACCACATTGGGAAATATTGAAAATTGGTCGTGAACTAAGAATGACTTCCCAGATAGGAGATTACGACACGGATTATATTATTTTCAACGTGGGTTCTGATGTTAACATTCTTACTAGACAAACATAGGAAAGTATGAGAAAACTGAGACTATTGTGTTCTCCTATCAATCTAATATTATTCAATCAATTGAAGTTTCTTCCTATTAGTCAATTGACACAGGTTCCTGTTGAGATAGAAGGACTTCACACTTATGCAGATTTTGAAGTGATATACATTGTTGATGACACGAATCCATATCGCACGCTTCTGGGAATCGACTGGGCCATTGATAATCAAACTATTATAAATTTCAAGAAGAGGATATTGACGTTTGAAGATGCAGAGCTAAGGGTGGTCACACCACTTGATCTTCTAGAAGGCCAGAGGTATGTCAAGAAAGTAAATAGTGAAGGACAAGATGCATATCTAGATCATTTCTACAATATTAACTATGTGATGGATGATTATGTGAATTCGATGGTTGTTGGAAGACTCAGCTAACAAAGCATTAGTTCCTGCTCATTGGATTCAGGAGAAGATCTAGAGAATTGGTAGAACTGACTCCACAATGTGTCAATGCGAAAAGCACAATAATTTCAAAGTATGTTCGACGGGTAGGTACGGAGGTATGTAATCTGCGTACCTATGAAGGTTTTCCTAACATGGAATATTTTCATACAATATTTGAAGAGAAATTAATGGAACCTTAGTGCTTGTTAGCTCTGGACTTTACATTGAAGGCTACACCTGCAAGATAGTGGGTTGCACATAAGCATAATATTTTAGAATGGCCTCAATGTTGAAGACTATTGGAAGTATGATTTGGAGAAAAGATGCTCTACACTAGTCTGAAATATATAGGAATGACTAATCTTGTCGAACACATTAATCGTTGTCGCGCGACATGGGAGACATCTTCCTGATAGGAATGGGTCCACCCGTTTATACATATTTTGGACATGATACCAAGAAACTGGCATACATCGGTTGAGTTTGGACAAGGAACAATTGAGTAGGAAGAATTAGCTACCAGTTTCAATCATACATTTGATTTTGTTGATGATCATCCTTCAATTGATGCTTCTCTACAAGTAATCAAGGCTAATATTTTTGAATATATTTCGGTGTCAATGACAAATTTCCATCAGAGTAGTCTGGCAGTATAGCATTGGATGGAGTGATACAATATAATGGGAGAACCTGATGATGATGATCCACATGACATAAATATTCCTGAGTCTGAAGGTACTCATGTGATGGAAGGATTAGGTGTCAATGAAGATTCCCTTTAAGCCTGGTGCAAAGCATGTCAAACAACAACCATATCGGCTTAATCCAGGGTACAAAGAAAAAGTTAAAACATAGTTAGACAGAATGTTAGATGCGTGCATTATAGAACCTGGTACAAATATATATTCTTAGTTTACTAACCATATCAGCATATAATGGTGCAAATATATATTCTTAGTTTACTTTCCACTTCAAGATCATTTGCAATTGTATCTTTACATGAGTCACAATGTCATCTATGTTTTTCCTGTAATTCAACGCCAAAATATAGATTAATTTTTTTTATCTGCATTTGTCTTCATTTAAATATATATATATATATACGGTATTCTTTTTCATATTCTATATGTATATGTAATTTCTTTGGTAATTATTTTGATATTGTTTATATTAATTTTAATTTGTAATTATTTTAATATTGTTTTAAGAAGTGTTATATTGTATTGACCTGGTTTATTTTAGTGTTTTTTAGAGATGTGTTGTATAGCAGTTCTGGTGATGAGTTTTGACTTTTTAATGGTATCTAATAAATTTAGAAAGGATATATATGACAAATTCATGAATCAATTGTTATTTTTCGTTATCTATATTTAAATTATTAATATTTTTCATATTCTATATTTAATTATTATTTTTTTTAATTTATAAAAGTTTTTCTCCAAGTGCACAATTAGGTCTAGCCAACCAAAGGAGAAGAAGGTTTCTCTCCAATTGCACCATTAGGTCTAGTCAACCAATTGCCATGAAAAGAACCCAAGCTTAGCTTGAAGCCATAAGAACAACCAACTTCTATCACTTTCCTTCCAATTCTAAGGTATTGTCCACTTTTTCCTCAACATCTACTACAATTAAAGCCTTCTTCTTCTTTTTCCTCTGAAATTTTTTGGCGCTTTTTTAGAGTGTATTTTCCAACAATCCTTCTCTTTATGCCTTGTCTTTTCACAAGGCTTACATTGTTTGAAAGAAGGGATGGCCTCTTGTTTAACTGTTGCAGTCTTCTTTTCATCCCACTTCTTATTCTTCCATTTTTTTGTGCTTGAGATTTTTCTTGCTTGAGTGTACTAGGTTGTTTCTTCTCCTTATCTCCCTCAAGATAATTTGCTTGCAAGCCACTTGAAAACTAGCTTCATCCATTGTCTTAGGTCGGAACAACATTAACTGACATCGAATTTGTCGCAATAATTCACCCATGTATTTAATCGACATTTATTGACTCTTAGAGAAACTCCTAGTTGAACAACCCTCTTCCTAAACTCAGTAGTGAACCCTTGAATTGATTTTCCTTGCCTTTTCCTAAAGTAGTGGCATACAATTTGATGATGCTCCCCATACCAAATTGGATAAAATTGTTCCTTTATCATGTCTTTGAATACTTCCCAATCTCTCGTTGGTGGCTCATTATCCAATTCTTTTCTTGTTACATCAGTTTCCCATCATGCTAGATCATGGCCTTCAATCTTTAATAGAGCAAACTAGATTCATTGTCTTCCAGTGACCTCATGCATAGTGAATTCTACTTCCATATGTTGTAGCCATTGATTTAGATTGATTTTGTAGCATTGTCATAGATTCTCAATTTGTGTAGATGTATCTGTAATGCAAAAAAAGATAATGAACTGGGATTTGAAAGAGAAGATACTTTGCACAACAGACACAATAATTGTCTGCATGTCAATATCAGTGTACCGTACGGAATTGATAGAGCAAGAAGATTGTGGTACAACTTTGTTTGTATCATTTCTCAAGCAGATGGTAGATAGACACACGGAAGATGATCTTAGGGTAGCGTTGCATCTCTTAATGAGAATGATTAAAATTTGTCACGGTGTTTCAAATTGTTTCCATGCAAATGGTATAGTATCTGCCCTCCGCCAATTTTACTTTCCTACCACTTCCCAAGAAATGTTGCCTTTTGTTAGCTTGTTGGTTTTCATCATACTCTACTTTGCAAACATCGAAGCTCTGACGGAAGAAGACTTATGGCTTGGAATTGGTCACCAGGTAAATCTGGTAATTTATTTCAGTACTATACAACAACATTTATTAACTTATCCAGTTCCTATAAACATCTTAATATGCAAGTCTTGGACAGGTGGAAGATATTCGGTGGGCAATGATTCCTGAGAAACAAACCCGAATCGTGTTCCTATCTTTTAGGTGATGCATATACTTGTTGGCACGCTAAAAGATAAAAACTCTATCTGCCATGAAAGTGTACTTATGTTCAGTCTTCTTTCCCTCATGTTGCAGAAGTCCAAACCCAAAGAAGGGATTCTTTTGGAATCATTGAGAGCTATTGTTTTAAATAGTCATCTAGGATCAACAATGGAGAACATAATAGAAAATTATTGTGCAAAAGGCGTTGTCGTAGCTCAGCTTAGTGAAAAAACAAGTAGTGGGAAAATTTTAATATCCGCGCTGGTGTATCGTCTCTTTTGGCTAAGGTGGTAGGTTAAGTTATATTTAGAGTATGTTTGGCCCTAAAGAGACACACGATTTTCTATATTGATATTGAGGTGTCAGCACTACAAGCCTAATTCTATTTTCACAGTGTCTTTGTTGTTTTGCAGGAAATATACTTTCAAGATTTTATTTTCACAGATGATTTAGAACATGATCAAGCTTTCCCTTCAGACATCTGTATCAATAATTATGGCTCTATTACAACAAAAATCCAATGCGGTCAATTATGACAGCTACTTTATTTTGGCTCACTTATGATAAAGCTTGTGGCTTCATGTCACATGCCCCAATTTTGCAAAAATAATATTATCTTATTTGATTTTATTTAAAGACAATATGTTAAATTTTATGCTAAGTTGTAATTGATGACTCAGCAGAGTTAAGGATATTGAATGTAATTCTGAATATTTTAATTATAAATAAATAAAAGTGGAGACAACAACTTAGGAGAGCTGTTAAAAGAGTGTTTACTGGTCAAGTTGGTGGAGGAGACTAGGTGGAGAGCAAACAAACAAGTGCCAGCATCCTCAAACCTCTTCCAACTATTGCAGGTGGCAACCTCCCTATATTTGGGGTCATGATCCCCCAAGAAAGTGGGATCAGAGCAGGTGGTTTAATTAATGACAACTGACCCAAAAGACCTAGGCAATATTTATAAAAATGCCCATTGAAGATAGCTAAGGCTACTCATTCTAGAGAAGTGATCATTCAGGTGAATGTACTTCAGAGAAATTCAATGGAAAGGGAATTTGTGGAAAGAGTTTGAGGGATTTACTGCTAAGTGATCTAGTGCAGCTTTTTAGCTGAAGGATCTTACTGCTGAGTGCAGAATATTTACTGAGTCATTGGACTAGTCTGTTGTTTGCTTGCTTCACCAGTTCTCAGCCAAAAGACCAGGAACATGCTCAGGGGTCCTGAGGAAGCGTTGTCTGAGCGCTCTCCAGGAGTTGGTAGCGAGGAACGACCTCCTAACGTTGTTGTTGTCCAGCTTAATCAGGTTCCACAATCTTTTGTTTTACTATGTTAGAAGGTTAAATATGGATCTGACTGATAAATGAATGTTAAGTATTTAGTTGTAAATTGTTAAGAGTTAGTGATCTTTTTGGATTAATGAAAGAATGAATCTGAATGGATGAAAATAATTCTAATCTGTGTTTTTCCATGTATAGAAGGACCAGACCGTACTCCAGCACAGACAGAGTATTTAAAGTAGATGAATTAATTGATAAGAGACTGAAATGATTAGATATGTTATGCATTTTACAGTAGCAAGTAATTTATTTATGTATGAATAATTTTATCAGAAAAGAACAAAAACCTATTCTTCTATGTTTATTGTTTAACCAACTTGTTTAGGTAAGTATGCTGGAAAAGAAATAGCAATAACTCATTACAGGTAGCAGGTTTATCATATTAATAAGTTACTCTAGTAGATAAGATATTATACTTATACTATGCAGGAAGGTAAACTGTGATATGCTATATATATGCTTTCCTTGTGTTTGATTATTAACGTGTAGCATGTGCAGTAGAAATAACCCAGTCAACCACTTTATTATATTCTGCTAAGTAAAGATTTAAACTAGCAATACTTAGTTTATGTACTAATAATATTAACTAACTATGTCTACAAATATTCAAACCTCAAATAGGGTGTTATTAATATAATTAAATTATAAAGAACAAACTAAGTACGGAGTTTATGTTCATCTTACCAAAGAACTCTAATAAACCCTATTCGTATTTTATTACATAAAAACAAATAGAATATAATAATCAATAACACATAAATAAATGATTATTCATAAAAAGAACGATATTAAAAATTTACAAACAGGATATACCCGTGAAAGTAAATTACAAGGTCGAAACCCTAAAGGCAATATTATATTTACAAATGATAAACATGTAAGCTATAATCCCATCACTCGGATGGTTTATCTAATGAACAAATTAACTAATTACAAATGGTTTACAGTCAATAACAGACAAGTGCAAGGACAATTATAACTGGAAATTTACATATTAAACAAATTAAACTAAGTAACAGAATCTTTTTAAGAATAAATTGAAAGATTTATTTTCACAAGGTTTTCTACAAGAAAACCCTAGCTCGTAATTTTGAGCAAAACAAGTAAGATTTATAAATAAACCATGATTGTGTAATAGTCTTAAAAACATTAACAGTAATCTGTTACAGAGTACTTTAAATAGTAAATAATTTCATTCACAGTCGAAAAGGGTAAAGAACCCTGAGTATACAAAATATCAAAACAGTAACATTGTAAATTGAGTCCAAGCTCGAAGACAGAATAGTCTTTTCAAAACTATTGTTTATATTAATTAACCATAAGGCTGAACTTCCAAACCAATTACAAGACCTAGCTCGTAGCCAAGTTTACCATCGACGAAGCAAGGGTTTGTAAACTTTTCAAAACCCTTAAAATTAAAAAAAAAAATCATATAGCTAAAAGACAAAGCTAGACCAGCTTCCCACTCATAGTCTCCCATCAACAAATCTGTTACAGTAGGTCAAGAACCCAAACGATGAACGCAGGGCTTACCCGTTTGGAGATGCAGCCTTTGGAGACAGCCAACAATTGCTTCGTCACGGAATGCAGCACTGTTTCAAATTCCTGCAAAGCATTTGTATTACAGAGTGTTAGTTTTTTTTACAACCTCTTAGAAACAGTGTAAACCCTGCTATAATCACAACTCGGTTATAATTATTTCTACGTTGAATTAATACAAAAAAATTACCTTAGTAATGAATGGCGAATAGTCTTGCATAGAGACTGTCCCTAACAGTAAGCAAGCACATGAATCTCCAACTCGACATTTACAAAGGAGCTCAACAAATAGCCAGTGAAACCACATTTTCACATAAGCAGTAGGAGGCCACGAAGAAAGGCAAATTGGGATACAAGTCAACCGCGAAATGAGTGCAAAGGAAACTCAGCAAACACTTGCAGAATGAAAAACCCACAGTCACTAAGAATGGCATTAAGACTGAGTACTGGAGTCTAAAAGTAACACTAACTCAAGACTCAGGGCAATTGGAACAGAGGAGAACTTACGGCCGCCATGAGAACCATGCAGAGCAACCTCAAGGGCCAGCGCGAACTGCAGAAGAGGAATGTAAAATGGTTAGGGTTACAATGAGTTTTATATCTCCAACACTTGGCCAGGAGCAGACCACATGGTTTCAATAATTTAAACCATGCAGTGGGTCGATTCAGTAGTTCCTCCTGCGACCAAATAATATCAATTATATTCACAATGATTGTTAACAAACAACGCATGAACTATATTATATACTCATTCCAACGTTAACATAACATATAAATATATGATCACTTTGATTAACGTTTATTTTGGTGTCAAGCAAATCAATGAGTTTCGGGACGTTGACCTAACGAAGGATTGGTAATCATATAGTATGTTATAACCCCGAAATCCTTGCCTGAAACTTTTGGAAACTATTATAATTGTTTATGCTCGTAAAACATCAGGGATATGCTTGAAATATAAAACAAACCTTTTATTCTTACACCAATCAGCTTGAGGTAGATGTAATTCATCGAATTGTTATAGTAATGTCAATATTACTCCTTGAGTGTTTTGTTAAGCATGTTTTACCAACGTTAATCCTAGTAAAATATAATGACCATTTGTCTTATGAAAAGTCCAAGTTGGATTGTGTAAACCATCAAATAACTATATATTTGTATGCTTATATGCATTATGATCTATGCAAGGTCATACTTCCTTAAAACCCACAACTCAAATAGTGATGATTATGAAAGTTGGATAGCATAGTAAGGAATAGAATCTTGAATCCTTTACAAGACCAATGCTGTTATAGACTTGTTTAAAAGCTTCGAACTAACAACAAGCTTTGTATGTCTATATACATAATAGTATATGCATGTTTCTAATCTTTTAAAAAAACAATATTTGATTGGAAATAGACTATAAAATTGACTAGTATGGTAAAAGAATAAATATTGATTTCTTTTACATAGTTTCAAACAGGTTTTAAATAGACCTTGGTCACTTCTCAACTTGGCATTTGCTGGTAATTTTACCATGTCTATATATTTGGTAAAAAGGTTTTTATGCTTATACAATTTTAACTGGTGCTTAGCATAGGATAGAAGGTTGACCTTATAGAAAATATCAACCTTAGAAACTGTTTGTAGACAGTAACTTAATACAAGAAAAAGTATTATAGAAATAATAAGATTTTGCAAAGGAATGATCCTACTTGAATCCATAATCAATAGAGCCACATGGATTGATGTAGATTTAAGAAGTATAGGCAAACAATGTTTTCATATGAAAAGACACTATTGTTTCTACACTAATCAAACTTTTTATGTCAAGAATTTTTCATGCTGTAAGTTTCCCTGCGGAAGTTAAATATCGTTCAGCTTGATACTCAAGCAAGTAGTATGATAAAGAATATTAACCAATAGTACAATCAGTATAACGTTGCAAGATAAGCATATAAAAGTAGAAGTTAATATGCAACTAGGATTACAAGTTTAGAGCCATATTGAGCATCTTTACTGTCGCTAAGTATGATAAAGAAAGAAACGCAATTTATTGAACTTCGTTTATAAGAAAAACTGAAGAAAACAAACTATTTTACCTCATGAAAGTTGCTAGGAATTTAGCAGTTTATTTACTAAGCTTATTAATTGAAAATAGAAACACTTCTGGATACTTTATGAAATTTAAAACATTACTCGTTCAATCATACCTGTAAACCTGTAAGAACAAGTAATCTTTCTGCGTTAGCAAAAATGCTAAGTAAGCCTAGGATTCAAGGATAGATTCCACCTACTTGACATAAAGAGGACTCATCAGTAAACTAAAATAAAAAAAATATGCAAGTAAACCTTATTTATATTACAAAAAAGGAAACTGCTTAGTTAACGTATTTGAGATTAGGTAATACAAATCATTTGACTGTTTCTTTTGCTGCTAACCTTTAGCTGTTAGTAAACTGCAGTTTCAGCATTTTATGTTATCTCAAAATTTTAATTTTTTGTGAAAATTTGGGGTTTTGACAGGCTTCATATTCTCTAGTAGAGTTGTTCTCATGCATTGCAGAGAACATAGCACTTGACGTCCAACAACATTTAGGTCACAGTGGGGCAGCCGCAAACCAACTATGGCCACTGTGAGTTGTGAGTTTTGTTCTTGCAGTAGTCAGTTTTACATGCCTACTCTTCCTTGCAGGAAACAAGGCCTATTCGTTCGATTCGTCTTCATAAGAAGAAAGTAAGGAATTCGAGCTGCATACAACCATGTTTTGGGGGTTATGGAGAATTTCACCAACAATGATGAAATAGATGCAGAAATGATGGAAATAGTTGAACCCAATATCAATTCGTCAATGTTGAGAAAATTGTTACAGGAAAATTCCATCTGTTCTTGGGGAGATGGGTTTGCGATGTCTCCACTGGAAAATGCCCTTACCTTGTTGGCTCCACATTGAGAGAGTAAGAGAGGCTTATATCAGATGGAGGCAAGTATATTTTCCAGTTGCATAGTCTCTTGAGTCCCAGTATGCCAGGACTGTCACCAAAGCACGTTCGATATAGCTGCCTATATGACATAATATGTGTTATAAGGGGAAGGCACTATAGAAATCAATGAATAACCAGCAATCGACCCTTGGGCCTGGAAAGATAATGATGTTCCTCCCTCTATTTGTATCTATAGTCCCCCAATCCTACCCCTTTATGTTTCCTTCGGTTATGAGTAATTGGTTGGGTATATATATAGTTTATTTCTAGATTTCTTCCAAGAAAATGCTTTACAGTATCATTTCCAATTAAAGCACCCTTACGAACATTATATTATTGTATGGTATTTAAAACGTTTTGTCTATTTATTTACGCTCTTGTAAACCTACACAGCTCTTCTACTCTTGGTTAGGCATGGCCGAGACAGGTTGCTCCTTAAGCCCAAGAAACAAACGGATGTGAGGGGAAATGCCTTAGTTGCAACTATAAGAAACCCTCTCCTTAGTTTCAAAAGGAGAGGGCCATATCACAACAAGAATTAATGGGTCAAGATAAGGGGAAAATAGTGGATTAGATTAATAAAAGGTAGGTGACAAGTAAGGTGCATTTAGCTCTTGTACGCATTGGGGAATCAATGCATGTGACAAATTGACACTTGTATGACTTTAACCTGGCTTGTGCAATCAAACAAGATGTAGCGCCAGTTCGTAGTTGGAGTCCAAGTCGAGCTATGTGGGGAGACAGAGGTGTCAGATCAATATAGCAAATATATAACGATTATTTCTTTTACTGGATCAATAGATTACTGAGCAACATTAGTTCCATGCATGATACATGATAGGGAGTTGGCTGAAGAAGGATAGAACCAATTGATGAATCGGTTGGGAAATAATATCCATTCTGAAAAAAAGGGGAAAGAGCATAACACACTCTTTTCCAATCACCTTTCCGCATAAAAATATCTAAATATGGGAAATGCAGAGATTGGAAAGTGAAATTTTAGCAATCATAGGTACTTGGGAATGTAAAATAAGTGGTTTTATCCACGAGATTGGAAATCATTTACTTTTTTGTTGCAATCGACAAGAGTGTGGAAGTAGGAACAATCTGTCTTAGGATAATAATAAAAACGGGTTTTATAATGCTTTTCCTACTCAAGAAGTGAACACGGAGATACAAAAAAAAAGGTAGTTGTAAAGGCTTTTTTGTGGTGTTCCCATATATTATGGATCTCTTTTCCACATGTTACACAAAGTGAGGATCACGTAAAATGACGGAGAAAGATTTGAAGACAAGGGCCTTTCTTTCTCTTCAAAGATAAGTCTTGATAGAGCTAAGCATATGCTTGAGCGAAGGAAGACGAAGGAAGGGTTCGAAATTGAAATTTATTCATTAACCATGAATGTCTTGCAACGAAATAGATTTCTTATGTTTCATTGCAGGTGGTGCACCACTTATGTGCAGTTGTCATTGTTTTGCAAGGAATTTGAAATCATTCATTGTGGGTTCTTAGAGTTGATAGCACATATTTCACAACATAGTCATTATTATTATACGCCGCTAATATTATAACATGTGTAAGTAAAGAAAATCCAATTTTCGATTTAATATTATAACGAGACAGTGAAAACCCTCAATACATTAATCTATTCCCTACGTCTAGCAAAGGTGAAGCTTGAGAACCGTAGGCAATCATGGAATATTCATAGCAATAATCTCATGAGCATCCTTATTTGAGAAGAAGTGAAGTCACCACTTGTCACACTGAATGAGAAAGTAATTTTAAAAAGAATTCTAAAAGGTCAAAATCAACTTTATCCCATACATACTCATACCCATTTTGTTTGTGTCACACTGAATGAGAAAGTAATTTTAAAAAGAATTCTAAAAGGTCAAAATCAACTTTATCTCATACATACTCCATTTTGTTGTAATCAAATTTGGGAAAAGGTGAAGGAAATCTATCACAATAATGAAGTCTCATGTTTGAAAATTTTCCATTACTAAACCAAATTTCCAAGAAGTTTGGTATATACCTTTTTATTATTTTGTTATTTTAAATAAATTTTTAATTTTATGTTAAAAAGGTAATTTTATATAATTTTATGTATTGATCTTTTAAATATTAAATTAAAGATTATTTAAATCATGAGTTTTTGATATATACTTTTTATTATTATTTTTTTAAATGGATTTTTAACTTTATGTTAAAACCATAAATTTATATTATTTTATTTAATCACCTTTTTCATATTAAATTAAATATTATTTAACTTTTTAACGTGTGACAAGTTGTTGAAATCGTGAGTTTTTGGGCCAAGGCTCCTTTCAATTTAGTCGATGTTATTCTTCACAACCCCGACGTCGAAAAAGATCTGGCTTGTGGTCCAGTTCTAGATGCAATGGCCATCAAGGAGATGTTACCCCCTCATTCACAAATTGTAGTATGGCTTGGTTTCTTGGTTTCTTGATTTTGTGCTTTCTTAATTTTGAATTTGTTTTTGTGCAGTGAATCTGATTAAGAATAGAGATTTTGAGGAGGGACCTATGGTGATCCCAATGTCAGACCCTGTCGTGCTTTTTTGTCCCAATGTGAATGATGTCGTCTCACCTCTTCCGAGATGGATCAACCGTTAAGTACATTGATGCCGAGCTTTTTGTCTGCCCGCAGGGCAAGAGGGCCGTGGAGTTCATCCACGGCAAGGAAAGCGCCATATCTCAGATTGTCAGAATGATTCCTAGCAAGCTGTACCGCCCGAGCTTCTCGGTGGGAGATGCTAGGAACACCTGTAACGGGAGTATGACTGTGGAGGCAAGGAAAGCGCCATATCTCAAATTGTCAGAATGATTAGTGGAAAGCTGTACCGCCCGAGCTTCTCAGTGGGAGATGCCATGAACACCTGTAAGCGGAGTATGATTGTGGAGGCCTTTGATGGAAAGGAGACGATCAAGGTTCCCTTTGAATCGAATGGAGCCGCAACCTTCAAGGATGCAACACTCACTTTCACAGCATGACGAATCTGATCTTGTTCCTGCCATGACGAATTTTCAAACCGTGATTTAGAACGCCAATCTTCATAGTATAATCAACGTCTCTACTACTCACACCTTGGGTGTTACCACCGACTACCCATCGTCTAAATGAGCCTTCAGAACCGATATGAAAGACACCATGAATCAAATACTCAAATTTCTATCAGATAGCGGGGTCCCTTCATGGCCAATGTGTATCCATACTTAAGCTACATCGACATCACAAACGACATTGCTTTGGACTACGCTTTGTTTAATTCCACGTCTACAACAGTGTTGCAAGACGGAGATCACAACTACAACAACTTGTTCAATGCATTGGTTGATAATTTTTTTATTCCCATGTCGTACATTAAATATGCATTTGAAACAAGAAGTTTTTGAAACTTAATTTTTCCACTGATGTAAATTTATGTTACGGATCAAAATAAGTTATTTTCAAATATGCATTTGAAACGAGAAGTTTTTGAAACTTAATTTTTCCATTGATCTAAATTTATGTTACGGATCAAAATAAGTTATTTTCTTTAGGTTTCTGATCAAATTTTAGCACTAAACAACTGTAATTAACTTGCAATCAGAGGAAACATTGCCACCAGGTGGCTCTTGTTAAAACATTGAAAGCGTAAGTTGACATGAAAAGCCCAAATATTTTAGAAGTAGATCCTAAATATTTATTCATATTAGGCATATTTATTTAATAGAAACCATAAATCCCATCCCAATTTATTACTACTGACTGAAGGATGATTCGGGATAATCAAGAGAAATCAAATCATGCACGTTACCCAGAAGAGCTTGAGCTTGTTTTTCATATTTGAAGCCGTTAGACTTTGAAGTGTCTGCACACCAGACAAAGATGCCTTCTAACTTGCCATTCTGCTTCAGCGTCTTGCACGCCTGAAAGAAGCCATGGTCGGGCAAGAGACCTGTAGCACCACTCTCTGTATTGAAACTAACGAGTACTCTCGCTCCCTTGTACAGAGATGCCTGAGTATTGTAGTGTTGGATGAACTGAGAAACCGTGGTGCCGGCATCGTAGGCATAGAATTGGAAGTTAACGTAGTCAAATGGCACGCCCGTATTTGCTCCATAACGCTCTGTAGTGCGACTGAACGGCGCCTCCGTCGTCGAAGGGAGCAATGGACGCGAAGGAGATGGCTTTGCTCTGCTTTAACTTGGTGATCAACTGCCCGATGCACTCTACAAACGTGTTAGCGTCGGCCTCAAAATGCTCGTAGTCGATGTCGATGCCGTCCAGATGGTATTCTTTCATTATCTTCGACAGCGACGAGACTGCGTTGTTTACCCACGAAGACACTGACGATGGCTTGAATTGCACGGGGTGACCGTTGCCTACGCTATCTCCGCCTAAGCTTAGAGCGACCTTTACGTTGTTGTGTCGAGCCTTTATGGCCTGCACGGCCTGGGGAGTCAGGATGCCGGTGTCCCAGAAGATGTTGAACTTTCCGTTTGTGGGAGAAGGGGAGCCGGATCCGGTAGTGTAGTCGATGGCGAATGAGAGAATGAAGTGGACCTCCACCGCCGGATTGATGGGCACGTCTGACAATTTCACGCCGTTGCCCATGGCGCCTATGTATTCCCTGAACAGAATGCCATTGGCACCTACACACAGACACAAAACAAAACAAAAATGTTTAAGCAACAGAATGCCTCGGCGTCTTCCTAAACAAAACAAAAATGTTTAAGCAAATTCATGCGACTATATCTGGATTCGAAAGGCGCACCCATACCCATAGCGATTGGGAGCAGATTAAACAGCAAAATAACGATGGCGAAAAGTTTGCGTATCTCCATGGAGGCCATGACAACTCGCAGCTGCTGGACTGAAATCTGGATTGTTTGATATTGAGAACACTAGAAGAAATAGTAGATTGATTGATATTGGGGCTGTATTGTAATGAAGTCACTTTATATAGACCCTTCAAAGATTCATCGTGTTTATTTTATGATGACTCGATTCATCCATGTGGGTTGGAATAATTATTCGAATTAAGATGAGTATTTTAAAAAAGTCGAATAATTATATCCCTGTGGGGGTATGGTTAGCATTATTTTCATCATCTTCAAGACCATTCATTACGTTCTCAGAATTTGGGTGATTTGCAAGATAGTGAATAATGATGAATGAATCGCGAATATCAAGTATGACGGACTCTGTAAGTCGGTGAATCTACATATTCATCACGTTTTTAAAAAAGAGAGCAAATTACAAATTCATGACGTTTACGTTTACGTACAAAAGTGATCTTTCACTGGTGAAACTTATTTACTGGTGAGCACGGTTGGATGAGAGATCACACATGTCCATTTGACAGGCACCCCTCTATCTTTTACTAGCATACCTATTACCGACAAGCAGCACGGAGGTGAACATAAAAAGAATTAAATGGAGATAGGATTGGAAATGTGTCATATACAACTAAAGATTACCATAATAATTATATGTAATCTCAACATTTTAAACATGTTAAGATTTGGAATTTACTAAAGATTAAGATAATAATTAAGATGAAGATAATAATTATAATTATGATCATAATTAAGACCAAGATAATAATTATAATTATGATAATAATTATAAGTAATTTTAACATTTTCAACTTAAGATTTGTACAATTTTTTGTTTCCTAAATTTTGGTTAAAATTTTAAAACAAGCATTAGAATGGTAGATATGAGTTGTTAAGATTGTACAATAAATAAGAGGAACCCGAGTAGGGTGGGTGGTTAATTTGACCCAAAATGAATGATAATAGTTGGAGGCTTGCCCTTGGCCAATTTTAGGGTTATGGCTTACCTGCAACCAACCTCATCAAGTTGTTCAATTAGCTCGATCACTTTGTATGTAATTGACATGGTTTTCTAGCCACAGTTTCAGAAACCTCTATAGTGCTATAGAACCCTCACATGATCCGTGTTAAACCCTTCTTCATTTAGGGTTGTTGATAAGACCTCCATTGAAATTGCACTTCCTACAATTATTAAATTAAACAACCATTTGTGATGACCCTACCTTCCTTCATGTCACCTCATCCCATCTACCCTCTTTATTACATGTATGCATTATGTATGTGTTTCCCATACCAACTCATTTTTCCTATATAATGTGTTCCTATCATTATTTTCTGTTTGGGTATTCACTTATGTCTCTTAGCCTAGACTTCTCGAAACCATCTTAAAGGCCTCAATATTTCCAAGTTTCCATGATCCAAGAATCTTATCCAGCATCAGAAGCTTCATCTATGTTCAAAATTTTCAATTTGAAATCCATCCTACGATGAGTTTTTAGATCTATTGCGAGATTTAATTTCTTGACGTTTCGAAACTCATGGTGAATCAAACCATCAACATGTGAAATGGATGACATTACCAATTTGTCGGAGAGGGAATATGGTATGAAACCCCAAGGCAAAGAGGTGCTACTGTCCACACAAAAGAGCGCCCATGAAATGATTACGGGTATTCCAAGTGTTTATGACAATGTATTCCCCCCCCTCCCCCCCAAAAAAAAATTACTACAAAATCGTTGAAGGGTATGAGGATACAATTAGGATCATTTTAACCCTGATTAAGAATTCCTCTCTCCTAGTATTTTATGCCTATCTGTGATGATGATATATTCAATGGTTTGAAGGGGATCAAAAGTGTCATGATTCCTTATGATGATGTTCTTCGAGGGGGATCTACTAGCCAGGACTTGATATTTACACCATTTGAATATCTTTTGGGGTCGAAGAATTCGAATTTGCAGCGATTTGGTGGCGATTGGGAAGTTTAGGTTTTGAGGATTTGATTTTGGGATTTGGCAACAACGATCCCTTAAATAGGACAAGATATGGGGTTGTTGAATTATGTTCTCTATCATTTGATTCATTGTTTTCAGATTAGTTGACCATTATTCGTGAATTGAGTTTTGATGTTTGTGTTTGGGAATTGTGTCTAGATAAGAACTAAGTAGCCTAGGTATTGAAAATATGTTTATCTAGATATTAGTCATCTTGATCCTCTTTTTGGTCTTCCACTTGCTTTTGTTTTCTCCTTCTTTGATTTTGCAATCAATTGTGGAGGTGTTGTTTACCTAGATATTTGTAGAATATTGCATTTTTTATTTGGTTCTTTGTTTGACTAATTTAGAATTTTTTTTCTCCATATGACAGAAGCGTAGTCCTAAATTATTCTAAAACTATACTATTTTTATAAAGAGCACACTCTTGTTATGATATCGATTCAATTGCAAGAAAAGTTTCAAGAAATAATTTGTTTATATGGATATATTGCATTGTTCTGATCCGTATATTAAAATCCTAGCTTAAAATAAAATATGAACACACACAATAAACAAACATCATATTCCTACATGTGTATTGGATATTACTAAATGTCACAAGGTTTCAAATTAAAGCTTAATAAATTAGGAAGGTGTTTCAGAGGGGTTTTTAATATGTTAAACCTAGTTTTTATAAAATTTGTATAAAATTAATTCATTTGTCAAAATGTAGTGTATATGTTTACCAATCATCAAAGTTGTTATATGATTTTAACTTCTTTTTTTTCCACTTTGGCAAGGAATTATCCACTTAGGTTAAGTATTCTTCTTTATTTTAGGAGTCAAACTTTCCTAATGTTTTACAATATGCAATATCATCTACACCTATTAAATTAGAGTTGATGGGTGCTTCCACAAGAAAAAGTTGCAGGAAACGAAAGGCATCCATAGAAACTATTCTTAAAGAGAGAGTCCAAAAGCCTCTTCAAAAAAAATGGAAAAGTTGCCTCTAGATATTGCATATTTAGAATACTTTAAATCAAATAATTCCACCAAAGTTTTAAGTTCAATGATAGATAAGAATCCTTTTGTCTTCACTGAACTACATGATGTTTTGAAAGTTGAAAATCTTGGTACTCAAATTAGCTTCATCTCTGTATTGTAAGGTAAAACAATTAGAAAGCGTTGAATTTGATGATATCTTTGAAAACCATGAGATATTTACATTTTCTCCAAATTTCTTGGAAGATGAAAGTATCGATATCTTATGAGATGCTTCCAATGGTTTCTGAGATTCATCTCAACATTGTAAGGAAAAATAATCAGAATATACCAAATCTTTAAAAAAAATAGGAACGCCATGAGATATCTACATTTTCCCCAAAAGGTTTAGAAGGTTAGAATCTTGGTACCTTAATTCGATCATTCCTTTGTTATCTTAGTTTTAACTCAACATTGTAAACTAAAACAACCAGAATGCATTGAATAGGAAAATATTTTGGAACAATTTGAATGCATAAAATCTGAAGAATTTTTGGAACCCCATGAGA